>JAVGWX010000016.1:16480690-16520690 GCA_036924085.1 Ariolimax columbianus
CTGGACTTGTTATTTCGTTCTTTTTTTTGTGATATCTTCCATCCGTTTATCCTGGTCTGGACGCCGGGTAAATGGCACTACGCTTATATCTGTGTCGTATTTCACGGGTTAGTTCTGCCGGTTCACCTTCACGAATTTGGCGTGTGGGAATTTTAGATGCTACTATGATGAGCTGAATACAGCTGGGGAGAGATGCCAGACTCACTCACACGCTGAGTGTTGTCCATACGACCTCTTGTGGTTATCGAAAAGGCACGACAAACTGCGTTAGATGCCATCCCACCTTTCTACCCTGCGGGTTACATGTTTACGGAAAGGCTTCGGTGGTAACCTTGAGGCAAAATCTGCATCCTATGCTATCTCCAGTCGTCTCGATGAATGTCTTGCCGCTGGCAAAAGGTAGCTTAGGCTCTGTGAGCGAGGTTGACAAAAGACGCAGTTTCTTCCTCACTTTAATCCAAATCACCGCGTAAGTCACCCATTTCAGCGGACACAGCAAGAGATACGACTGTCCACACGGCTGAACAAAGAGAGTGGTCTTCATCACTTGTGATGGACTACTATTACTGAAAGTATACATTTTTATGTAATTGTATTTTGTATAAATTATACAAATTATAAATACAGCATGTTCTATTTACAAACAAAACATTTATATTATCCGAGTGGTCCAGCGGGGTCTTTGTGAATGTCAAGGACATGGACAACGCCACAGCCCCACAGTGAGCATGTGACAAACGTCTGTGTGACATGGTTATCACCGGCAATTATTAGGTGGTTTGTTAAGAGCAGCACAGATGGAACCTAACAGGCTACGGGTCTAATTTGTTCTAGTGTTTGAGTCTTTTACGATGGACTAGCACAACGGTTAACCACCCCCCGCGGCACTTGGCTTAACGCAGTGGAGTAGGTCAACTCTGCCGTCCGACCAGAGCCCTTCAATCAGGGTGAGTAACCCAATATTACAGTTAGCGAACGATGATTATTAGAGTTATCTCCCTAACAAGCATGGCGAAGGTTCAAAGTCCAGCATAAGAAATGCATGCCAGAAAAAACTATGATTTTACTAATGTCCGTGTACAGAATCCATCCAGGCTGGAATTTCCAGCAGGTAGAACGTCGATGCCACGGACGCTTCACGAAGACCACTTTGTCATGACGTTTGTGATGAAAATATGTCGTGCAATCCTGTTTATCAACACGTCTGTCAAGCTTGCAGTTTACATGGTCGGTGTAGTATTGGTGTCCATCATAGGTGATATATTTGTTGTACCTAAAACATTTATGGCCAACAAACAGAATATATTGAATCAATACTTTATCAAACTAGGATGGGGTTGGACAGTAGCATTTGTTGGTTCCTACATATTACTCACCACAACAGTATATTGCTGTCGGAACATTAGCAGAATATCCCAGCATCTCATGCGTGTTGTTATAGGAACGTTATGGTGGTATGTCTGTACATCACTTTTCATTCACTTGGGCACAATTTGGCAAGGATTTGACATCTCAGGTCATATATTTCTTGAAATGCACTGTCTGTTAATTATTTTAGAGGAAGTCAAAACGTTCAAAGACTGGATGAAACTTGGAGATATCCTTCAGGATGAACTACTACCAGACAGGCGAAATTTGACAGAGGAAGAAATTCTCCAGGCTCGTTTGGACTACAACAAGTTCAGCCTGTTTATAAAAGGTGTTGTGTTATGTATTACCATAATGCTTATATTATTTGAGCTTATGTTATTTATTTCAGCTGTCTACAGGTTTCATACGCTTGTTCAAAAAGTACTGGGACTGCTGGTCGCTGTAGTTTGTTGGTTTTCTAGTTATCATGTCCTGTTTAGATCAGGGAACCCATATCCATTTGTACCAGTCATGCCTGGTCACAGTTATTTACATTTTATGAATATTAATTAAAATATGTACCGGTAGATGTTATTTGTCTGTTATATTGAATGGCTGGTTAAATAATCATATGTAATAACTAATGAACGTATTAGTGTATTCCCAATGATGTAGAATGTAGAGTCAATTTGAAAATTCCACTAAAGTACCTACTGCCAGTTGTGTGCATTATTTGTTCTATTTAGACCAGGGAACATATGATTACATATGTGCCACTCATAATACCAGGTCACAGTTATTTAAATTTTATGAATGTTGATCAAATTTAGTTACTTGTGTCTGGTATTTCTATGCTACACCTCATATTTTGTTCGTTACAACATATATGTCTGAACAGTAGTACGGAATTTTTGCTATTATAGCTAAAAATGGCTGTTTAAGTAATGTTACATCATTTTAGTGAAACAAATGTAGCTGATTCTTGTTATGGTTCATAATTTCAAATATAATTGAAACTATCCTATATGTTGACAGCATAATGTTTGTTTTAAGAAAAACAACTTGTGTATTGTATTAATAAAAACAAACTAAAATTGTGCATGCTGACAATTTCACTGGAACAAAATGAATTTATAATTTTTGTATCAAGAATTGAAAAGGGAAATTTGACATATCTAAATCATTTAACGTATTTAGGTAACTTTTTGTGTGGATCTTCTGTGTTTAAAAAAACAAGAAATGAATGAGATATTTTGTCTTCAATTGTTTAAAATAATGCTAATGTTCAGACAGTGATGCTATAAATTAAGTAGTGCTAATATTCATACAAATATTTAATAATAACAAGAAACAAGTAGTTCACATGGGTATGCTATAATAACAAAAATACTAATGTTCGGACGTATATGCTGCAATTAAACAAATTATGTACCTTATATCAGGACTCATGCTAGACTGGCTGCCGCCCCATTAAGGTGTTATACACACCTATATATAACAAGGATGTGGTCTGTGGTTTAAAGTGTCATGACTCACCAAAATAAAGCAAAAATATGTAAATATTTAACTAGCTAACTTTACAAAAAAGCATGTATCAAATCGCTTTCAGCAATTGTATTTACATGATGAGTTTGTTATCCCATGTGCAATCCTGTTTAGTATCCTTTTTAATACATTTTTTGGAAGGTCACATTAGGCATGTTTTTACCTGTCAGGTGCATCTAGAAATAGATTGGACATATTTGGAAAATGACTCAAAGAATGACTTTATTGCCTGTGGTCACCTCCATTTGTGCTCATTCACTATTCACCCTAGTTCACTAAAAATGTCAGCTAATGGCTTTTAAATTGGCTTGCCGAATTGTTTAGTCGGAGTCCATCGAATTTCATTTGGGACCAAAGATGAAGCACCAAATGAGCTGACAGCAGCGATCGACTCATACCTGGCTGCTTGCATCAGGGTCAGCGAACCATCGCTGACTATGACCCTATTTTGCCTCCAACTGGCGGCCCTGGAAACAAGCTACACTAGTCACTATTGTAGTCTGGCTAAAGGATAGGGATCACAGAGGGAAGGCAAACCCAGTACCCAAAAAAGCCAGCTGAAATCAAATGTGTCAAGCGAAGGTATCGCAGCCTTATTGTGAACCATTACACAACATCCTTCTTGCTAGTAATCTTATAATGACTGTCCATTCTCATGTGATTGATTCTAATTAAAATTAGTTACAACATTCATATTTATTGACAACTTACATATTAATGCTAGGGTCAATACAAAACATATATGAACAAAACATAGTAAGTTGCAAACTGACATACAACTCTACACGTGACTGCCCACAATTGTGAGAGCTATCATAATCCAACGCAGAAACTTAAAAGCTGTTGAGCCTATGTGAGAAAAATTGATTTAGAGTGTCATCTGTTTTAAGTAATAGACCCATCTTATGCACTTGTTAAAACGGACAAAGCCCACACGTGTATAGTTATTTTACATTGTACAAAAACAAGTCATAATACATTCACTATCTGACAGTTTCTTTGAGTAAACTTCATTGTTCAGAAAGGTCTTTCTTTGAGGACCAAATGACACTATGATGTCTCAGCATTTGACAGGTGGGGTTACCTGTTCCCTTCCTGACTGAACATCCCCTTCAGATAACTGAAGAGCGTAGGTCCTCAACCAACAACCATCAAGTCTGTCTGTCCCCTGCCCTGTTCACAACATGGATAACAGTAGTCCTGCTTGCCTCATGTTAACTCTAGTTCTCTTCTCCAAGTGTATTGTTGTCTGCCCCTGCTCCTCTTACCTCCTCAGTTCCAGAACACTTTTCACAAATTATTCCAGCACCAGCATCTTCTCTTTATGTTGTGCTTCACTGAGATCTGATTTTATCTTTCCAGTAGATCGACATTGGTGTCCTTAACTTACCATTTCAGATCATGTATTCTATGCAGGCATCTGTTTATGAATGTCTGTACCTGCTTTGTTAACCATTATGCTGCCATATTATTTTTTCAGCACATCACATTTTCCTATGGTTGTTGACTTTGCGAGCTTGTAACCTTTTTATTTGTTGATCTATAGATATGATTTTGTTGTGTGTAGAGACATAAGTTAATAAAGGACTTGTTGGTGTTATTGTTTTTGTTTTATGTGTTTTAGTTTCTGAGATACAAGAAGATTGAAGGTGATACTGTTTAACAACAGCACACACATATTGACTTACCTGTTTTCGGGTCCATTGTTTGAAAAAAAAAATTGTTTGAAGTTCCACAGAGGACAGATAATCAATGTTTGCAAGATCAGCATATTTGTAAGTTACCACTAAAAACGTATTTATTGCATCTACATAAACAAGCTAATTAGATCTACCTCATAAAATTCTGTTGCAAAAACTCAATTTCCCCATTCTCAATAATGGATAAATCTTCAAATCCAAGAAAAAATCTGAAGAAATCATTCCCAAATGTTTAAAACAAATTTCAAAATAACCATTGTTTTTAATCTGACAAGACGGAAATGGAACTCTACAATCGAAAGAGCAGTATTTTCAGCCGATTTCTACAGTAGCCTGATTGTCTATCTATGATTAAAACGTTTTGCAAAAACGTCATCCGAGAAATGTAAATTCAGTCACATAAGTGACAGAAATTTTATTCGCCATAAAAGTTAACAACTTTGTTGTCTTCAAAGTTTCAGGGCCATATAAAAAGTGCAGACTTTAGATTTGAGTTGAAAATTGTAATCTTCATATCACACTCAATTTCTTTGGAGTTGTTTATTTTTTTTTAAGTTTGACGAAAGCCCCGTGCCTCAAATTGCTTCAATTTATCTTGCTATTCATTTCAATCATATGAGCCAAGTAATTTGCAAATTTAAATTACTCTAATGTGTCCATGTAATTCCATGATCGTTGGCTGGAGTTGTTTTCCTCATAATCCAGTCTGTAACCGGAAGAAAGGTCAATGATGACAGTGTCACACCAGGTCTGATTTCAGACATGTATCACATGTTCTAACTTAAACAGCTTATTAAACTTTCCATGTCTCAAAACATAACATCTGGTTGTGATACTTAGCAACCAAATTTGTCCTTACACTTGTCCTAATAAATATCACAGGGAACTGAATTCTTCTCAGGTACAACATTATTTGTAAGATAATTAAGTCATTATAGTCTCTGGGGGACAGCGTGGGCTAGTGGTTAATATGTGACACGGCTCACAATTCGAAGGTGCTGGGTTTGATCCCAATCACAGCACCGGCCGTTACCCCGGGGAAGCAAACCCTTAGAAAATGCAGGAGGCAGCAGACCCTTACATAAAATGCATGCTGAAGTCGGATGCACTGGGCCAACAGGGGTAAAATAAAAACCACAGTGCAATGCGCCTTGGGGATTAGAGAAAAAAGGAGAATGTAAAAAAAATAATTAAAAAAATTTTTCTCAGATCATTCCAGTAATCGTTTCCTTACAGTGATTAAAAATGTTTGTGAGTGTTATTTTTCTAAAATTAAAATATCAGTACCTGACAGATTTGTATCCTTACCAATGTCACTAAATCCATTGTTAGCCACTATTATGTTAAGGAATGTTTGTTATGTAATCAGATTTGTATTTACCTGTAAGACTTGTTCATGTCAGATCATTTTATATTTTACCTAGTAGTTTGTTTTTTACTAGTATGTTAGCCCATCCATGACAGACAATACAATACTTCCAAATGGCTGTAAGATCGTGTCTGTGCAACAATCCTGACAGGCTATCTGAATGGAAAATGTTATATAAGGTTGCGAGCTGTTAAGTGTAACAGAGAATATGTTAAGCCACCTTACAATGTCTGCTGTGACCTAACCATCTTTCAATGTCACTGCAATCTTCAAATAGCTGATCTCTCGTTGACTGCCATTAATGTCACTGTGCAATCTTCAAATATCTGCTCTCTCGTTGACTGCCATTAATGTCACTGTGCAATCTTCAAATAGCTGATCTCTCGTTGACTGCCATTAATGTCACTGTGCAATCTTCAAATAGCTGATCTCTCGTTGACTGCCATTAATGTCACTGTGCAATATCTGCTCTCTCGTTGACTGCCATTAATGTCACTGTGCAATATCTGCTCTCTCGTTGACTGCCATTAATGTCACTGTGCAATCTTCAAATATCTGCTCTCTCATTGGCTGCCAGAAGCCCTTTTTAAAAAAAAATTATAAATATCCTTTTTTTTACATCTTTCACTGCACATTGATGTGAACACTCGACTTAGCAGACACTAACATTTCACTTGATACTAGTTGTTAGAATTGTGTTTTTTTTTGCACATACTTTTTAATTTCCTAAAAAAATTATAATTTCATTGTTTGAATGTTTATGTTGTACAATTTGATGACATAAGCACTGCTGAAATTGCATTACTTAGCTGAATTTATATGAAGTTGAGCTCAGCCTTCGAATTCTTGATTTATGGTATTGTTTTTTAATGACAAATTTTAGCCAAACCTGATTGATATTGAGGTAATTTGTGTTACCAGTTTCTATTTGACTATCAAAAGAAGGAACTGCAGATTACAATAACCATGTTCTGATGCAATGATCGCTGAGCATCTGTTTTGCACAAATAAAACCAACATGCTAAAAGCAAAGAAAACTATTCAACTATTCCCAGGCAAGATCTGAGCATTAGTCGATTGACTCTATCTAGCCTTTAGTTGTCCGTATCCTTATTGTAAGGAACAGGTCATTTGAAGTCAAGAGATACTTCTTCTGAATGAATTACCAATTGTAGATTACAAGATTCACCTGTACAGAGCGTTCAGGAGCTGGGCTTTTGCTGGTTTGAGGCCTAGCTGCTGTCATGCGTTCAGATCTGAGCATTTAGTTAGAATTGTTATCTCATAATTTGTATACATATCATGAACATTATTTGAATTTTTTTGTGCACTTCTCCATTGTATTGAAGCACACAGGATAGATTGTGTCCATCCAAAAGGGCCTTGAAGGTTGCCAAGATCTGACCCTACGCGCTTCTCGTTTTAGCTCCACAGTGGTCTCTGTAATGCTGCTGAAACATGGACACTTGCAAAAGCAATGATAAACAGACTGAGAGTGACTCAGGTTTCGCTTATGAGCTGCCTGGTCGGCCTCCCATTTTCTCTTCAGAAACACATGGTTGGCCTCCCACTTTTCTCTTCAGAGACACATGGTTGGCCTCCCACTTTTCTCTTCAGAGACACATGGTTGGCCTCCCACTTTTCTCTTCAGAAACACATGGTTGGCCTCCCACTTTTCTCTTCAGAAACACATGGTTGGCCTCCCACTTTTCTCTTCAGAGACACATGGTTGGCCTCCCACTTTTCTCTTCAGAAACACATGGTTGGCCTCCCACTTTTCTCTTCAGAGACACATGGTTGGCCTCCCACTTTTCTCTTCAGAAACACATGGTTGGCCTCCCACTTTTCTCTTCAGAGACACATGGTTGGCCTCCCACTTTTCTCTTTAGAGACACATGGTTGGCCTTCCACTTTTAGACACATGGTTGGCCTCCCACTTTTCTCTTCAGAGACACATGGTTGGCCTTCCACTTTTCTCTTCAGAGACACATGGTTGGCCTTCCACTTTTAGACACAGGGTTGGCCTCCCACTTTTCTCTTCAGAGACACATGGTTGGCCTTACTCTATGCAACCAGTACCAGCAGAACCTCGGCAATTCCAACCTAAGACAAGTATCATTAGCAAGTGATGCAGTTGTTTATGCATCCAGACAAAAATCCATGGGCAGGTCACATACTCAGAAGAAAGGAATGGATGTTGAAGCACATTGACAGTTGTCTAGTACCCTCGATGCGGAAAGAGAGAGCAGGGTATACCTCCAATACGTTGGTTAGACTCGCTTGCACTCCACTGCAACATCCACTACAACATCCACGATATGTAAAAAGGGAAGCTTATTACCCACTGGACCTCCATAGCCCAGAAAAGAAATTTGTCGGAGATGAAGTTGGGACCAGCAGCGGTAGTATCGGGTCATCAACTAATGACACAGGGTTTCTTGTTGAATTGGATATTTAATTACAGAGTAGAGACAACTCCTGAATTATTTATAATACATTCCCTTTTTTAGAGATTAAGAACATTTTTGGGGTGTTTTCCCTTGTTACAGCAGAAATTTGAGAATATATAAACAGTTTAGCAAATAAGTTCAATTGACTGGTGTTTTTTTTTTAATTTTCTAACATTGAACTATTTTAACATATGGAGTTCAGTGCGCTCTTTCACAATTTATGTTGGCTGCTCTTTAGCTATCTCTAATCATTCGCTATCATGTTCATGTCATTGCTGTGAAATACTTCTTAGAGACTGCCATCTCTATATGCTTGTCGTTGTTGTTGTTCGTACTCATGCTGAGTTGAGTTGACTCTTGATGATGTTTTTTTTGGTAGCGGTTTGCAGTGGCTCTTCTTACATACAGAAGAGTGCTGGAGAAGATGGAACGGGGTCCTCCTAATTGTAGTGCAGTGCGAGGCTCCTCAGTATGTTCGCCACTGTTGGAATTACAGTACCGAACCATACCTCGTAGACCAGTAACACTGAGAAAGTATGATGGGATCTACTTCTTCAACGTTCATCCTGGAAAGGGCATTGGGCTATAGATTACAGTCGATGAGACTAGTTCGCAGTCTTTTGTGTCCCCTTTTAGGAGTTAATTTTATTTCTGAAGTTTTCCATTGGTTAGGGATTAAAACCTTCATTTAGGCATTTGTTGAAAAGTTTGAAAAAGTATTGGTGTTTTTGAAATCGAATTCCTGTCAAATAATGAGCATTCACTCAAATTGATCACATTATCTCGTTATGACTTCTCTAACCCAGCGAACTTTGAAGTTACAAAAATAAGGTTACTTGACTTCCCTGGCAAAAAAAGAATGTCTTGATTCTATTATTTGTAGACATTTCCCATCCACTTCTGCTACTTAATGTCGTATAAAGCTGAAGTTTTCCCTCATGGGCCAGTTGTTTGTTGTGAGATTTATGTTATATCTATCAATCTGACAGATGGTCTTCTTCGTGCTCTGCGGCCATGTTGTATTTTAGTATATGCGCAAAGAGGTAGTTGATCGAGTCATATCTCACGAGATATCCCAAATCATCTTTTGCTTTGGTTCTAGTAATATTGAGCATGCTGAAAAATGTAGTATTGTCCCCAATCGACGTGGCGGCCAAACCTGCAAGACAGCAGGTTATATTTTTGTACCATGTTTATACATGGTTTGATGGGGTAGTTATACAGTCACCCTGACAGTTGTCCCTTGTTAGGGAAGAAGCAAGGGATGTTCTATTTGGAGTCCATGAGCCTGGCGCTGCGCCTTTCGCCCACCAGACTCCCACGTTCATAACTGCTCTCTCAGCAACCACGCAGTCCTTTATCACGTTCATACAGAGTGGACTTGAGGTCATTTTCCCCATGACTGGGGCTATTATTGGTCAGATATTAAGGTCTAGGAATGACTTTTCCTTGTTTGTGTTTGCTAGATGATAGTCCTTGGTTGTTCTGCCCTCCTGTGCTGCTAACTCCATCAGCTCGAGTTTCTCTCCAAGGTAATTTGTCTTCCTGGACTCTTGAACACCACCCGGCTGCTGCTATTCTTAGTCTGGCCCCTCTCCTGTTACCTGCCTGGCCCTTCTTCAGTTACCTGTCTGGCCCTTCTCCAGTTACCTGTTCGGCATGGGTTACCCTAACAGGAACATACTTTCCCGCCGGCATAGCTCACTGGATTACTGAGGCACACAAGCTACCCCCACCTCGACAAGGTGATGGCATCCTGGGGAAGAATCAACATATAGACTCGAGATCAATAGATCAATATAGAAGATGTCATGAAGTGAAATGAGTGAAGATGTAAACTTGTATGCCTCTATGTAGCCGTATGCACCTAACATTGATTGGCCAAGGGCAATATCCAGTTCTGAAACTTATATGGCTAACTAGGGTGTCAATGGTGAGTATGACTCGATCATAGGCCCGCCAAAAAGGAGAATATTCAGTTACCAGAAGATATCCTGCTTGACTGCCCTACTTATGCAGAACAAAGAGAGACAGTCTGACCTGTGTGGTGACCATGCTCGACAAGCTGTGGGAGATTGGCGAAGACCTGAAACGCAGTCTCCTTCATGAACCTCACCAGACTAGAAGCATAGCATCAGCTGATCAAGGAAGAAGTGAAATATTAAAATTTGAAAGAAGCAGAAGTCTTCCTGGCATAACTTTATTTGTGTGCCAGGTTTGGTCAAGTATGTCCATATTTAGACACAATCTTGAGCAAACATAAAATGACACCACCTGGCATATCATTGCCACACAAATTTAACATGCAGGCTATACAGTGATCTCGCATCATCCAACACATACAAATATATACACAGAAATGGAACATTGTGAACGTTGCACTAGAGATATTTTCTATTTACTAAATGCAGCCTTTGAACACATTTACAATTGCATATCACACAGTAAACCAATCCATCACGAATTTGCTCAACAAATTGAATTAGCAATACAGGATTACATGAAATTATTCAGAAAGGAATACACAGATAAATCAATTATCAAGCAGCATATATTAGAATATCGTTCAAATCAGATCAGATTGCATGGCTTGTGGATGGGTTTCCATGGAGACGAGAATTTTACATTCATCAATAACTATTATAGGGAAGATCACTTGGGACATAACAAACAGCTTATGAAAGTACCTGAATCCTTCAGCCGATTTAACCGCTGGTCAGTAATGAAGTTTTAGAAACTTAAGTATACTAAACCACATCTTGTTTTTAGGTAGGCTGGACAGTTCCCTTCCTCACCGGCATTTCCTGCTCTAATCATTAGCAATACTCAATTTACAACTGGGTTTACTGGACTGTCATGATATCTCTGCCATCAGAAGTGAGTGCTCTGCAATTACAATAATTATACGCTTGTGTTGTTTATGACTTCCTACGGCAGCAACATGCCAACAGGAAGGGCTGGCTAACACTCTCACCTGAGCTCAACCTTTTGGACTTCTCTAGGACAATGAGTGTCAGTTTAATCAATCAATCAAGGTACGTCGATTCTTGATGCATTGACCACATTCCGCCAGTGTACATGATCATGGGCTGTTCTTTCTGCCTCTCTCCAGGTGTAACCATTTAATCTTAGTTCCTTCTCTCTCCAGGTGTAACCATTTAATCTTAGTTCCTTCTCTCTCCAGGTGTAACCATTCAATCTTAGTTCCTTCTCTCTCCAGGTGTAACCATTTAATCTTAGTTCCTTCTCTCTCCAGGTGTAACCATTTAATCTTAGTTCCTTCTCTCTCCAGGTGTAACCATTCAATCTTAGTTCCTTCTCTCTCCAGGTGTAACCATTCAATCTTAGTTCCTTCTCTCTCCAGGTGTAACCATTTAATCTTAGTTCCTTCTCTCTCCAGGTGTAACCATTCAATCTTAGTTCCTTCTCTCTCCAGGTGTAACCATTCAATCTTAGTTCCTTCTCTCTCCAGGTGTAACCATTCAATCTTAGTTCCTTCTCTCTCCAGGTGTAACCATTTAATCTTAGTTCCTTCTCTCTCCAGGTGTAACCATTCAATCTTAGTTCCTTCTCTCTCCAGGTGTAACCATTTAATCTTAGTTCCTTCTCTCTCCAGGTGTAACCATTTAATCTTAGTTCCTTCTCTCTCCAGGTGTAACCATTCAATCTTAGTTCCTTCTCTCTCCAGGTGTAACCATTCAATCTTAGTTCCTTCTCTCTCCAGGTGTAACCATTCAATCTTAGTTCCTTCTCTCTCCAGGTGTAACCATTCAATCTTAGTTCCTTCTCTCTCCAGGTGTAACCATTCAATCTTAGTTCCTTCTCTCTCCAGGTGTAACCATTTAATCTTAGTTCCTTCTCTCTCCAGGTGTAACCATTCAATCTTAGTTCCTTCTCTCTCCAGGTGAAACCATTCAATCTTAGTTCCTTCTCTCTCCAGGTGTAACCATTTAATCTTAGTTCCTTCTCTCTCCAGGTGTAACCATTCAATCTTAGTTCCTTCTCTCTCCAGGTGTAACCATTCAATCTTAGTTCCTTCTCTCTCCAGGTGTAACCATTTAATCTTAGTTCCTTCTCTCTCCAGGTGTAACCATTCAATCTTAGTTCCTTCTCTCTCCAGGTGTAACCATTCAATCTTAGTTCCTTCTCTCTCCAGGTGTAACCATTTAATCTTAGTTCCTTCTCACATTCTCTTCTCCACGTATTTTTGCGTCTACCTCTTTCATGTAAGAGCTTGTTTGGCTATGTTGGACTGTGCATTCCGTAGTGTATATCCTATCCAGCCCCATTTTATTTGCTTAATTTGTTGTTATAATGGTTCTTGTTGACTTCTTTCCCATAGGTCTTCATTCCTCACCATGTCCTATTACTTTATGCCCATTATACTTTGTAGAAATCTGTAAACGAAGGACTGGAGTCTTTGTTCTATGACCTTGGTCGTTCTCCATGTCTCCGCTCGAATACAGCAGTACTGACTAAACACTGGTGTTGAATATTCTAATTTTGGTGTGAATCTTGGATTCTCTGGGTCTCCATATGTTGTTTAGCATCGGATCCTTACATCTGCATCCGTACCTCCTGGTGTGTCTATTGTGCTGCCTAAATAGGTAAAGGTATCCACTTCCTCCAACTGCTATCCCTCTAGCATGATTTGTTCTTTGCTGCTAGTGTTTAGTTTAAGGAGCTTGGTGTTGTCTTTATGTTGATATTCAGTCCCAATTTGGCTGATTGTTCTGTTACCCTATCAGGTTTCTCTTGCATCTGGCTATGACTGTGAGATAAAAGTACCAGATCATCTGCATAGTCCAGGTCCTCCAATTGTGACAAGTGTCCACTAAATAGCTTTTTTTTTCTTCATTATCCAATATATAGCCAACAAGAACAGGAAAGGTGAGAGCAGGAATCCCTGTCTCACTCCTGTTTGCACCCTGAAGCTGTCAGTCAGTGCTCCTTCATGTACCACTCTACTAACTGTGTCTTTTTACATATTCTGGATAATGGTTGTGTACTTATCTGATATCTCTGCCACCAGAAGTGAGTGCTCTGCAATTACAATAATTATACGCTTGTGTTGTTTATGACTTCCTACGGCAGCAACATGCCAACAGGAAGGGCTGGCTAACACTCTCAGTTCAACTATCTGATCCATCTTTCTATAAACCGCCGCCGATGATGCCACTGTCCGTTTTAACAAGGAGGTCTCTACCACCATCCTTGATATGACCAAACGACATCTCCTCCCGAAGAGCGCTACGAACCTCCGTATCTTTGACAGTTGTCTGGGTAAGCCTTCTTTCTACATGCTGCCTAAAATTCATAAACCCGACAACCCAGGTCGCCCTATTGTCTCTGCCTGTTCCTGTCCCACCGAACTGGTATCGGACTTCCTGGATAGTGTCTTCCAACCTATGGTGGAGAGTCTTCCCACATTTCTTAAGGACACCAACCATGCCTTAACCACTTTCTCTACCATTGTCCTCTCCCCCGACCAAACCTATTGTCTCTTCCTACTTGATGTCTGTTCACTGTACACCTCGATCCCCCACTCTGATGGTTTATTGGCCCTCCGTTTCTTCCTTGACCGAAGGGTTAACCCATCCATCTCCACGTCTGCCATCGTCCGTCTAGCAGAACTCGTTCTTACTCTCAATACCTTTGAATTCAATGGCCAGTTCTTCGACCAGATCAGCGGTGTGGCTATGGGCCCCAGCTACGCATGCCTGTTCATGGGTCACCTGGAACACTTGATCTGGCTTCAATTCCAGGGCCCCTTTCCTTTGATGTATTATCGATACATCGACAATGGGATTGGTATTACTAACATGTCGGAGAAGGATCTCCTCAACTTTATCGACTTTGTCAACGACTTCCATCCCTCGATCAAGTTCACGTCTGACATTTCCCTCACGTCTGTCCACTTTCTGGACATCACTGTCTCTATCTGCCCTTCAGGCCTCTCCACCACTGTCTACTACAAACCCACTGACGCCCACAACTACCTCCTCTACACTTCCTCCCATCCCCTATCCTGTCGCGATTCGCTTCCTTTCTCCCAACTCCTCCGCCTCCGAAGCCTATGTCAGGATGACGACGACTTCCTTCTCAGGGCCCACGAGATGCTTGACTTCTTCCGCAAGCGACTCTACCCTGAGACCACTCTCTCCTCCGCCCTTCAGCGGGTTCTTCTTATCTCTCGCCATGACTCCCTCACTCCCACCCGCCGTCCTCCCTCTGACCGTGTGAAACTCGTCCTCACCTATCACCCTCACATCGTCTCTGTCCCGGATATCCTATTCCGCCATCTCCCTATCCTTCACTCTGATCCTGCCACTCGCCAAGTTTTTCCCGATCCTCCCCTTGTCGCCTACAAGCGTGACAGGAACCTGAGGGACTTGCTGGTCAGTAGTCGCCTACACACCAGCCCGCATAGCCTCCCAGGCACCAGGCCGTGCAAAAATTCACGTGGCTGTGTTACCTGCCCTCATGTCATCCTTTCTCGCTCCATTACCTTTCCTAAGGCTGAATTCTTCATCAAAGAGGGGTTCACATGCAAATCTCGTAACCTTATCTATTCCATCATCTGCCGGCAGTGTGGTATGACTTACATTGGGGAAACTGGTATGGAACTACGGGAGCGTTCCCGCCAACACCTCAACGACATCCGCAACCGCACTGGTTCCCCAATTGCCAGCCACTTCAATGGTCCTGAGCACCGGGGTATGGCTGACGTCAGTGTCACTGGTCTAGTTTCGTGCTTCTCTGACGATCGTCATCGATTCGCCCTTGAGAACAGACTTATCTCGAGTATGGGCTGTCTCCAACCACATGGTATTAATATCTTCCATACTTTTTCTTAAACCCTCACACTGGTTCCCATCTATTTGTCTTCCTTCCCCGCCTCCCCCATTCTTCCATCAGTTCTCTTCCCCCCTCTCTTATATCAATATCACGCCCTCCCGGCTTATATTGCCTTCTCATTGTTCTCCTATCTGGACCACTATTTGGCCACGCTTGGCTTATCAGGCATATTCCGCCACTTTTTGTTTGACCGCTCCCATTTCAGTTTCTATCGAGTACTTGGCACAACCGGTCGCTTAGACAGAAAGCGTCTCCTACCTGAAACAGATGAGTTGACCCTTTTTTTCGTATATGTTGATTTGTTAGTTCAGTGTTGTTGTCCCTGATGAAGGCCTATTGGTCGTAACGTAGGTTTTGTTTGTGTTCTCGTCTCGGTGCAGTATCTGACCATACCCATTTTTAAATTTTGATCAAGCTCAACCTTAATCAACTTTTACTAGTTTTTTTTCATGTTTTTTTCCCATTATCTGATATCCCATAGTGTCTCAACAGTTGCCATAGAGTACTTCGATCCACACTGTCATAGTCTATAAAATTTGCATCTGCATATAGGAATGATTTCCATTCATTACTTTGTTCTACTATGATGCGTAGCGTTGCTATATGATCAGTGCATGATCTTCCCTAACGAAATCCTGCCTGTTTCTCACTGAGCTTTTTGTCTGCTTCGGTTTCTAGTCTGTCCAACATGATTCTGTTGAATATCTTGCCTGGCACTGACAGCAATGTAATCCCCCTATAACTGCTGCAATCTGCCAGGTCTCCCTTCTTAGGCGGTTTAATCAGATGTCCTTCTTTCCATTCTGTTGGCATGCTCTCCTCTTCCCATATCTTCTTGAATAATCCTTGCAGTGTATCAGTGGCCTTATCTATATTTGCCATTATGGCCTCTGCTGCTATTCCATCTGGTCCAGCTGCTTTCCCTTTCTTGGATATGGCCCTTTGGATTTCGATCTTACTTGGTGGGTTGCCGTCCAAGTTCATGGTCTCCTGTGCTGGTGGGATGTTTGGTGCTTCTTGTGGTGGAGGTCTGTTTAGACTTTCTTTGAAATACTCAACCCATCATTTATGTTGTACCACCGATGATGTCAATATCTTGGCTTTTCTCTCTTTGATTGTTTTGTCTGTCTGTATATATATATTTGCCATTTTCTTTGTTAATGAGTAGAGATCTCTCATATTTCCTCTCTGCTGTCTCTTCTGGCTCCTGTGCCAGCTTGTCAATATACTGCCTTTTTTTTTTTCTTAGGCAAGTTAATGTCTATAGCCAGATGGCAGACGGCTTCGGATGTACGTAGTAGGTATTGTGAACTACCTACGGCTTACTAGACCTGGGGAAGGTACAAATAATTCGAGTAGATTTTTAACTAGAAATTTGAATTTTGTCCGGTCTGCAGCAGTTAAGCCTACTCTCTCGATTACTCACTCCCAACGGATTTTTAACGTGCTCGACACTGAACGCGTGAGTCCGATTTCATTACCCAGGTGAATTTTTACCAGACGATCCACGTGAAAAAATTCCGGTCTCAATAGGAATTCGAACCCACGACCTTCGTTACCCGAGCCGGAGATCTTACCTCGGAGTCCACGGATTCCGGACGAAGATAGTGAAATACCTTTTTCAATCAAGGCCTGCCCTGTTCAGACTGACCACGGGGTCGTGTGACTTCAAATATACTGAGTAAACGTGTTGTTTTTGTTGTTTAATGCCCACAATGAGTAACTTTACCCTTTTATGCGTCCTGAAAAGGACATTAAGTGGCGGGTTGTAGTAGCTTTCCTCACATTCCGAACGTGCTGATGAAGGTGGACCCGGTCCTCCAGGTGGCTGTGTTATGCTTGGCTTCATCTGCGTGTCGCTGACCTCGTCAGCCAAGCTGCCATGACAACACTGTTTCTAGGGAACGCTACGTGGAAGAGACATTGTGGTCTTGGTCAGTGTGTTGTCCATGACGCGACGTCCTGGTCAGTGCCTGACTGGACTAGCGTTTCAGTTCCCCTAGTAAACTTGTAAATGTCAGGGCCCCAAACAATGATCATTATATTTAGCCGTAGCTCTCGGGCTGGGTTCCAAAGTTAGGTGCTCGCGTACTCTCTAGCTGTGTTTAGAGAGACTACCTGTGACCGTGTCACAAATGTATATATTAACGATTCAGCAATCATATAAAAATTGTCGTTTTTTAACTGACGTTCTGCTTGGCTAGATATCTATATACGAGGCTGTTTTAAAAAGTTTTCGGAATAGTCGACTCGTGTTTGAATGAAAGATGATATTATGGAGAATATATATTTATAAGATTGGTAGTGACCTTGACGAAATGGTATGGCAGACGTGACCTTGACATATAATCTCGAACAGAAGTTACACGAGGACGTAATCACCAATACAACAAGACGGCTGAGAGAGGTGTCAAAGAATGGGTTCCACGAATGTTTCCAGCAGCTGTATGCACGTTGGCAAAAGTGCGTAGTTGCCGAAGGGAGCTACTTTGAAGGAAATGTAGTGTAGATGATTCTATTGTAACTTATTTCTATACAATCCACTAATTCGGGAACTTTCTGAAGCAGCCTCGTAAAATTGGAGATGACAGGAACAGCGATCAAAGCTCAGTGTACTGTAACACAGCATTTCTGGAACTCGACAAGAGGTGGGTGTCTCTGTTAGAATGTTTCACCTGACGTGAGGGGGGGGGGGGGGGGGATGTAAATGTGAGAATGTTTCACACGACGTGAGGAGGGCGATCATGGACCTCCATCCACTTCATCACTATCACGTGTGTCGCTTACCAACTCTGTTGTTGATTGTCGTCCATGTCATTCTCTCAGGCTGGTCAACATCATCTCTCTCTCTGCCTTCCCCTGTCTCTCTTGTCTGCTGTCTATTCCGCTGTTCCAACGTGCCCCACTCCACCTCTTCTCATAATATGCTCGAAATAAACGTATGACTGCCTTGTTCTGATCCGTGCAATGAGTTGGCTTTGTGTTTGTGCCTCTTCGAGTACTGTATCATTAGTCTTTCTTGTGTTTGTGCCTCTTCGAGTACTGTATCATTAGTCTTTCTTGCAGTCCACGGCATCCGCATCATTCTTTTGTAAAACCACATCTCCGTTGCTTCCAAAGATGTATGCGCTTGCTTGCTAATTGTCCGTGATTCACTGCCATATGGCAATACTGGTTTCACGTAGCATCCAAAGACGCTCTTTCTCAGTTCTAGCGATAACGTTTTGTTGCACACTGTTCCTGTCATGGTCTGGAAGACCGATTTTACTTGGGCTATTTTTGCATTTTATTACGAAAGTGCATCTTCCATCTGATGGTATGTATGTGCCCAGGTATTTAAACGTGTTAACTTGTCTCAATTCGATCGCCTTCACTTTGACGTAGCATTCTTCACCTGACGTAAAGTTACGCCATCTTTGACCGCGCCGCGAAGTCCGGCTTGGTCAGTATGTTTCGTCTAATCCTGACGTGAAGTTATTCTTAGTCAGCATATTTCACTGACTCTGATGTGAAGTCTAGTCTAGGTCGGTATATTTCCCCAGAGACATGCGTGAAGACTGGTCTTAATCAGTTTGTTTCATCGGACTCTGACGTGGTCTGGTCTTGGTCAATTTGTTTCACCTGACTCTGACGTGAAGTCTGGTCTTGGTTAGTTTGTTTCACCTGACCCTAATGGTAGTCCTGACTCTCGTCCCGCCATGCAAGAAGAACATCTTTAACCCGGCTACCAGAGGACATTAGGCACATACGAAGACCTCATTACGATTGACTTATGACACCAGTTTATGTCTTGTAAGTTTCTTTACAGAAAATAGTTTCCACAATGTTTCTGAACTAACCATTTAAGTACCGGTATTTCTCTGTATGTCTCTAACTCTATCTCTCTCTCTCTCTTTCTCTTTTTGTGTTTCTGTTATTCATTCCTAATCTCATTCTCCTTAACTTAACTTAACATCTTTATACTGGTTTAGAAGACCCTGCAGAGTCTGTATACAACCAGTTACATTTACATCACCTTGCTCTAAAATCTATGCGTATCCAGTTTATTCTTAAATGCATTAACTGTCCCTGCCTCCACTACCTCCCCTGGCAATGCATTCCAGGCAGACACCACTCTCTGACTAAAAAAAATATTTCCTAATATCTAACCTGGACCTCTCTTTAATCAGCTTGTAGCTATGCCCTCGTGTTATTGTAGGTGGCTGTATTTTAAAAAAACTTGTTATAGTCTAATTTATCGATTCCTCTGATCATCTTATAAACCTGTATTAAGTCACCACGAATTCTTCTCTGTTCGAGACACTGTAGGCCGGTTTTTCTGAGTCGTTCCTCATAACTGTAATTCTAGAATCCCACTATCATCTTTGTCGCTCTTTTTTGTATTCTTTCTAGCATGTTTATGTCCCCTCTATGATAAGGACTCCACACCTGTACACAGTACTCCAATCTAGGTCTAACTAAAGCTTTATACAGTTTGACGATCACTTCCTTGCTCCTATGTTTAATATTTCTTTTTATCATACCTAACATTGCATTTGCCTTTTTCACTGCTACCTTAACTTGCTCACTCACCTTTCCTGTATGATCTATTATAACCCCTAGGTCCCTTTCCTTATCTATCTTTCTAATATTGTTTTCTCCCATTCTGTAATTATGTTCCATATTGGATCTACCCATGTGGATGACTGTACATTTATCTACATTAAACTCCATTTGCCAGCTTACAGACCATTCTCGAATTTTATCTAAATCCGACATCAATATATCCACTTCCGCTTTAGATGAGACACTACTGCATAGTTTTGTGTCATCAGCAAATTTTGCAATCATGGATCTCATATCAATGTCCAAATCATTTATATATATCAAGAACAAAATTGGTCCCAAAACCGAGCCCTGTGGCACACCACTTTTCACTTCACTCCACTCAGAGTACTCCTTATTTATGCCCACCCTCTGCCTTCTTCCCGTTAACCAATTTTCAATCCATTTGGCAACTTCGCCACCTATTCCATGTGATTTTAACTTTCGAAATAATCTTTGATGAGGTACTCTATCAAAGGCCTTTGCAAAGTCTAGATAAATAACATCCACTGGCTCCCCTTTATCTATGATTTTAGTAACCTCCTCCATGAATTCTAATAGATTTGTTAAGCATGATCTCCCTCTAGTAAACCCATGCTGACTATTTCTAATTAGATTAAATTTGTCTAAATGCATTACAATGTTTTCTTTGATTATTGACTCTAACAATTTACAGACTATGCTCGTTAAACTCACCGGTCTATAATTTGCCGGATCTGATTTTGTGCCTTTTTTGAATAAGGGGATCACTCCTGCATCTTTCCAATCCCGTGGAACAATCCCTTTTGTAAGTGATTGAGAACATAATATAGCCAATGGTTTTGCTAGTTGGTCTCTAATTTCATACAGCAATTTTGGGTGAATACCATCTTGACCTGGACATTTATTCACTTTCAACCCCTCCAATTTTTTAAAAACCATTTCCTCTGTAATACAGATTGATCTTAATCCCGCTGTATCCATGTCTCTTTGAAAAATATCTATAGGCTCTGGGATCTCGGAGCAGTCCTCCTTTGTGAAGACTGTGCCAAAGTACTGATTGAGCAGATTAGCAGCCTCCCTATTCTCACTTATTATTTTCCCTGTACTGTCTATGAGAGGGCCTACTTTGTCTTTCGTTCTTTGTTTATTTCTAACATAAGAAAAGAAGCTTTTACTGTCAGTCTTGATCCTCTGAGCAAGTTTTTTTTCAAAGTCTATTTTTGCTGTTTTATTCGCTTTCTGAGATATGTTCTGCTTGTCCAAATATTTTACATATGTTTCTTTTGATTTACCTGCCTCTATATATTTTTGCCATGCTTTATTTTTTGCTCTTCTACATTTCACTACAAATCTAGTTATCCACTTTTTACGCTTGGGGTTTACCTCCCTACATGGAACACATTCTGTATGTCTTTCCTAACATTGATAATTTTGATATGCGCGCACGCACACTCTTCTTCTTCTTCTTCTTCTTCGTTCGTTCTCAATCTCCCACTACCAAACCCTGAAAGGGCTTAAGTAACAGAATGTAGTCCAGAGAACTGAATGCGTTGTGTCGTAGTTTACAGCTTGGCTGCGATATTTGCACCTTTCGGTCCAACACATCCGACTTCAGCAAGCATTTTTCGAGTACCGGGTTAGCATTCCCTCTTCGGTCCCTTCTCCTTAGCCCGTCTGCCCTGCTGCAGCCTGTTATCCAGGATCACCGCGTGGAGGTGTAGAAGGGTCTTGGCAGTTATGGTTCGCTGGCCCTGACGCTAGCAGTCAGCTATGGTTCGCTGGCCCTGACGCTAGCAGTCAGCTCTGGTTCGCTGGCCCTGACGCTAGCAGTCAGCTATGGGCCGCTGGTCCTGACGCTAGCAGTCAGCTAAGGGTCGCTGGCCCTGACGCTAGCAGTCAGCTCTGGTTCGCTGGCCCTGACGCTAGCAGTCAGCTATGGGTCGCTGGCCCTGACGCTAGCAGTCAGCTAAGGGTCGCTGGCCCTGACGCTAGCAGTCAGCTCTGGTTCGCTGGCCCTCACGCTAGCAGTCAGCTATGGGTCGCTGGCCCTGACGCTAGCAGTCAGCTATGGGTCGCTAACCACTGGAGCTCATGTGCTGCTCAGTATCTTGATCCCGCACGCACACTCAATCCAACTCACTCACTCACATACTCACACACACATGTATCAAATAAGTGACACCACTTTAAAAATAAAAGCAACTTTTAATTGAAATCTGAACTCCCCTCCTGAGAGGGCAGATAACGAGTTTATTATACAATGTATCGAAATGCAGTTGATCTCAACACATCCCAGGTCGGAGACATGGCTGCCAAATCAAAACTTGGAAGAAGAGAAAACAAACACGGCCAAATACATCTCAGAAAAAAACCACACAAAACAACTTATCATATCCTTGCGTACATTGCTCACACTAACACTTTCTACAAAATTTATAGTTATTTAAATTTTTTGTAGAAACATTTTTTAATACTTTCATTTATTTATTACTTATGTTATTTTTCATTAAAGTGACACAAGTTAGGCACTAACAAAGTAAACCAGCTTTCTGAAATTTGGCTTTCAAATGTGCAGTTGGCAATCCATATATGCCACGCCAGACTGAGGTACCATCTATTCAATTAGCTGAAGATACGTGTTACTGACGAGTGCTGCTGTGTAACCCCTGAACATCTGCTGATAAACTTTCCGACATACGAGGACCAGAGACAGCACATGGGGCCATCGTCAGTGCCAACACTAGACAAGCTCTATGGCAGTGTATAAAGTCTCAGGATCTTCTCCTTCTTCTTCTTCGTTCATCCTCAGATCAAGGTTCCGGTTTCTCTTACAAAAGACGTTGTTTGTAAGGCTATTTCATCTCCATACAGCTTTTATCTCATATCCGTCTCACGACGCCAGTATTGTTCTCACTTTTCCTGCGTGAGCGTGCAGCTTTGCAGGATGTGTTCCGCGGTCATATGTTCCCCACAGGGGCACCTGTCATCTGTCCCAATCCTCATGTTGTTGTAAAGATGACCCTTGAGTCTGTTATGCCCAGTTCTCAGTCTGAAGAGGATGACTTGCTCTTCTCTAGTTAAGATAACGTAGCTGTCTTTTTTTCGGAAGTCGGTGTGTTGATCAGCCTATTTTACCCTGAAGTTGGCTTTAATTATGGTCTTGGCCTCATTATATGTGATGTCTCACGATGGCCTCTGCTTTCTTTGAACAAATTAAATTCGACGTCTGAGCGTACGAAGATGAAACCCAAGTTAAGGACACCAGTTAAGCACACATTTCTAGTATTGTACATCAGGGCTCCAGAAGATTTCTCCCGAGCGGAAATATTAATGAACTCACACATGATAACTAGCGTAGACCCTGGATACCTTGCAGAAGTCGGATGTGTTGGACCGAAAGGTGCAAATATCGCAGTCAAGCTGTAAACTACGACACAACGCATTCCGTTCTCTGGACTACATTCTGCTGCTTAGGCCCGTGTCAGGGTTTGGTAGCAGGAGATTGATAACGAACAAGCCAGACCCTGGATCCAACAACTAGCAATCGCTGGAATACTTGTGGTAGAGGGAAGATAGGGCGGCTAGGTCGGTCTTAATAACTATTTCAGTCCGATTTAGTCAATACACTAAGTGGGGCTAGGTAGAAGTCACTGAAAAGATTAACGATAGGTTAATTTCTTTGATCTGGGTACACGTGAGCAGCAAATGCGGGACATTACTAGGACGAACAGAACAGGTGCTTTGATTGCCTCAACCAAATGATAAATTGGGAGTTGAGAAAATGCTTAGAGACAATGCACATGAAACATTCTACATACGTATTTTATTTTTTTATTTAATTGTGTTGGCCTTATTTCTCTATTTCCCACGGCCGTGTGCGTTACACTGTGGTTTTTATTTTGCGCCTGTCGGCCATTGCATCCGCCCATTTTATGTAAGGATCTACTTCCCCTTTCATTTTCTAAGTGTTTGCTTCCGCGGGGTAACGGCCGATGCTGTGATGGGGATCGAACCCAGCACCTTCGGATTGTGAGCCGTGTCATTTAACAACTAGTCCACGCCGTCCCCTACATACGTATTTAACGAGAGGAACACGAGCTCAGAAAGAAAAGAGGAACACAAGCTCAGAAAGAAAAGAGGAACACGAGCTCAGAAAGAAAAGAGGAAGACCAGAGAGAAGCACACCAGAGCGGTCGAAAACTGAAACTTAATTCCAAGCAGGACTTTTCAATTTTAAATCTTCTCTCTATAATGTATTCACTCAAAATATGAGCAGAGACAAGAAAAGCCAAGAAAGAGAAAGAGGAAACATTTAAAAAGTGTGAACGAAAATTCTTTCAATTTGGATTAAGTGCATATTTTAATCAAATGCATGGGTGAAGCTATAACATTTATGGGAGTAATTTAAACTCCGCAGTTCCAGTCCTAATTTAAGGAAATGACTATAAAACGGTTTTTTTGTTCTTTGCGGGGCATGTCTGAAACAGTTCAGAAGGTGTCAAATGTGTTACGCCTGTATTAACTCCCTTGCTTGGCATCAAATCAACACCGAGAGACATCCTAAAACTCAATTTGACCTACAAAACAATAAATGAAGTCCAGATAGATGTATAATATGTGGCATGTTTTTCTTTCGCGCTGATCTCAGCTTTGTGGTACAACATGTTAACTCTGTGGTACAACATGTCAGCTGTGTGGTACAACATATCAATTGTATGGTACAACATGTCAGCTGTGTGGTACAACATGTCAGCTGTGTGGTACAACATGTCAACTCTGTGGTACAACATGTCAATTATATGGTACAACCTGTCAATTCTGTGGTACAACATTTCAGCTGCCTGGTACAACACGTTAGCTGTATGGTACAACATGTCAGCTATGTGGTACAACATATCAACTGTGTAGTACAACATGTCAGCTGGGTGGTACAAAATGTCAGCTGTGTGGTACAACATGTCAGCTGTGTGGTACAACATGTAAACTCTGTGGTACAACATGTCAACTCTGTGGTACAACATGTGAACCTTGTGGTACAACATGTCAGCCTTGTGTTACACACAATCATCTCTGTGGTACACACTATTATCTGTTGATGTATTGGCAACAAGGTTACACAAACCAGAAATGGCACACTTTATATTCAAGAATAATATTATATTAACGAACATGAAAATCCTCCTCGCAGTTCTAACCAAACCTTTAAACAATTGAACATCCATGTAACCTAAATATACATTTGTCGAGTCAAATCTGAAGATAGAAACAATTCCCCGTCTCGGAGATTTGTTGATCTATGAGACAAAGGCATAGCCGTATGTTGACAGCACATATAATACTAACGTAGTATGGATCAAGATGCTGAGCAATGAGCTGCTGTGGTCAGCGACCCATAGCTGACTCCTAGCGTCAGGGCCAGCGAAGAAAAGCTGACTCCTAGCGTCAGGGCCAGCGAAGAAAAGCTGCCAAGACCTTTCTACACCTCCACGCGGTGATCCTGGATAACATGCTGCAACAGGACATACTGGCTAATGAGAAGGGATCGAAGAAGGAATGCTAACCCGGTACTCAAAAAATGATTGCTGAAGTCGGATGTGTTGAACCGAAAGGTGTAAATATCGCAGTCAAGCTGTAAACTACGACACAACGCATCCCCTTCTCTGGACTACTTTCTGCTACTTATTTAGTGTTTGGTAGTGGGATATTGAGAATGAACGAAGCCAAGCCAAGCCATACTAACGTAGCGAAAATGAATGACCCGCATTCTACGCCAGGAGCGGCATTTAAAAAGTGTGTTTTACATTTTGGTAGACAATGTTATAGCAGGATCATCATCATCCTCAGCACCATCATCATCATCAGCACCATCATCACCATTCATCATTACCATCATTATCGTTAGACAGCTGCCAGAAAATGTGAAAAAGTCATTTGGCGTGAAAAGCTTGAGTTGATTCGTAGCAATATCCTGCTGGCCTTAATGGTGGTGATTTGGTATAAGAAACGCAACGCTTACACTCAGTACAGTAATCAAATTTTGTAAATGTAGTTAAAATCCTTTTATCTTTGAACGCGTTAACAGAGTACAGACTTTGTGACTTGTTAACAGACTTGGTGACTTGTTAACAGAGAACAGACTTGGTGACTTGTTAACAGAGAACCGATTTGGTGACTTGTTAACAGAGAACTGATTTGGTGATTTGCTAACAGAAAACCGATTTGGTGACTTGTTAACAGAGAACCGATTTGGGGACTTGTTAACAGAGAACAGAGTTGGTGACTCGCTAACAGAGAACCGATTTAGTGACTTGTTAACAGAGAACCGATTTGGTGACTTGTTAACAGATAACCGATTTGGTGACTTGCTAACAGAAAACCGATTTGGGGACTTGCTAACAGAAAACCGATTTGGTGACTTGTTAACAGAGAACCGATTTGGTGACTTGTTAACACAGTACAGACTTGGTGACTTGTTAACAGAGTAGAGACTTGGTAACCTGACCCAAATGTGTATGTTAGCTTAAGAAAACTAACAACAATTCCAGCAGCCCCAGTTCTTGCAGAAAGGCCATTTATCAATCCAAGCTCAAACTGATTAAGAATTACTGGGGAACTACAATGTCTCACAAACGCCTTGTGAATTAGATAAGACTTAATGTTAAAATCCAACATGGCCTGAGCAAATAATTTGCATGCTGTTTTCGACATTTTCCCCACAGAAAACAGTACAGTGAAATATCATTGTGTAAAGTAAGTACTACGTCTATGTACCTTTGTCACTTTTATTATTAATTATGAATTCTGATCATCTGATCTACATTGCAATATATAATGATTCTTCGGTGTGAATTCGTTCTATTTGTATTTTAGAATAAACAAAGATGTTATAATCAAATGTGCTTTTTTCTCTCTGATCATCTTTTGTTGAATTTGTATTTATCATGAAGGAAACATACGAGTATAATGAATCAGATGCAGAAAATCAGCGGTAGAGTTCAATCCAGACCTTTATCATCTGAAATGTCTGTGTTAGCCTTACATACTACGTGTCATGACATACTGCAGTAGTGGATACAAACAGAATGACTAAGGAATAAGGGAAGGGACCGGAAAGATTCCGACTGATGAAACTCCTTTCGGTGGCCATATTGTTCGTAACTCATTTTGTATTTTTGTTGCTGTTGTGGTTATTGAGGACCCAGCAGCATACGAGCTCTCGACCTTCGACCCAGCGCACCGTAATAGATTTTGCAAGGTTTGCTAGCTATTTTGTAGTACCATAGTTGTACCATTTTGTAGTACCATTATTACCATTTATCTGGCATCAGAGGAAGCGTCATTCGTTGCTGTTATAATTAGCTTTTCATGTCAATCAGATATATATATACTCCTCCTGAGTTTGTTGCCCTCAGTCTATCATCCTCCATCTAAGTTAGATGCCCCCAGTTTATCCTCCTCCACTTATGTTCAGAATCCTCAGTCTAACTTCCCCCACGAGTTGGATGCCCTCAGCCTAATCTCCTCCACGAGCCGGATGCCCTCAGTCTAACCTCCACTCGAGCTGGATGCCCTCAGTCTAACCTCCACTTGAGCTGGATGCCCTCAGTCTAACCTCCATTTGAGCTGGATGCCTCAGTCTAACCTCCTTCACTTGGATGCCCTCAGTCTAACCTCCACTTGAGCTGGATGCCCTCAGTCTAACCTCCACTTGAGCTGGATGCTCTCAGTCTAACCTCCACTTGAGCTGGATGCATCAGTCTAACCTCCACTTGAGCTGGATGCCCTCAGCCTTACCTCCTCCACGAGCCGGATGCCCTCAGTCTAACCTCCACTTGAGCTGGATGCCCTCAGCTTAACCTCCTTCACTTGGATACCCTCAATCTAACCTCCACATGAGATAGATGCCCTCAGTCTAACCCCCACTTGAGCTGGATGCCCTCAGTCTAACCGCCTCCACTTGACCTGGATGCCCTCAGTCTAACCTCCTCCACTTGAGCTGGATGCCCTCAGTCTAACCTCCGCTTGAGCTGGATGCCCTCAGTCTAACCTCCACTTGGGCTGGATGCCCTCAGTCTAACCTCCTTCACTTAGATGCCCTCAGTCTAACCTCCTTCACTTGGATGCCCTCAGTCTAACCTCCTTCACTTGGATGCCCTCAGTCTAACCTCCACTTGAGCTGGATGCCCTCAGTCTAACCTCCTCCGCTTGAGCTGGATGCTCTCAGTCTAACCTCCACTTGAGCTGGATGCCCTCAGTCTAACCTCCTCCACTTGAGCTGATGCCCTCAGTCTAACTTCCACTTGAGCTGGATGCCCTCAGTCTAACCTCCTCCACTTGAGCTGGATGCCCTCAGTCTAACCTCCACTTGAGCTGGATGCCCTCAGTCTAACCTCCTTCACTTGAATGCCATCAGTCTAACCTCCTTCACTTGGATGCCCTCAGTCTACCCTCCTCCAATTGAGTTAGTTATCCTCAGTCTATCCTCCTCCGCGTGAGTTGGATATCCTCAGTGATATACAACATTTGCCCGATTCATCTTTCTAACTCTCGCGTTAGTGTTTTACCAAAGAATTTGTATCATGGTTTGTGCTCATGAGAAGTGAAGGCCTGACCAAGATGTAAAGTCTTCTAGGTTCTGCAGCGATGTTATCAGACCTGAGGGCGGGCCTTAATAGACCATGACGTACTGGTTGCAGTGGAAAACTGCAATTTCACCCAGCTTACAATTTCGGGGATCACTAGCAACGACCTACCCCCCCCCCTCCCCTCCCCCCCCCCCCCCCCCCCCCGCACCGCCGCCCTCGCTGGTTATGATGCTGCAGCATTTCATGGACGTGAGGTGAGTCTTCTTCTTCTTCTTCGTACGCAGTCAGACAGTAACCATTATTTTTTCGAAAAAAAGCGGCGGTCATCCTGAGGCCGTCGACACTGCCAAAGAGCTTGTCTTGTGGTTCCACTGGTGATGGCCACATCTGCTCTCTCTGATCCTCGTATGTCGGGCAGTTCGTGGCCATTTTCCCGGTACCACACGGGCATTGGACGTGAGGTGAGTGATCTTGGTGAATGCATGAACGCGAGCGACTTACCAGCCGTATTTTATCTCACTGTCTAAGTCGCTCGTTGCTGTTTGGCGTCTACCTTGGAGGTGTATGCTTTTTTGTACGAGGCCAATATGTCACAAATGTCACAAAAACATAATGAGATGCGAACTTGAAAACAAATTATTATTGCACTTTCATTATCCCTTACTTCTCAACATAACTCCCAGCAACATTGACACACTTATCTCATCACTATCAGTGTAAGGACATGCCAATTTGGTTCATTTTCTTTTCGTTAGTCAGTTGTCAGGGTATCAGCATTGAGAATTCTTGCTGAAAATTCAATCGATCATGCATTATGTTGCAGACTAAACCATGCAAACGCATATTACAGCTGCTAAATTATTCATCATTATTCGCATGTCAGTTCGAATCATCTCCACTACCCTCCACACAGATGTTTCTGTTGAATTCTGAACAAAACTGCCAGGTTGGGATACATCACCAATTTTTGAGCTTCCTTAAGAAAATATTTTGACCCAATTATGCACAGCTAACGAAAGCTTCTCCCAGCAAACAGGCATCATTCCTTTATATATATCTTACGCAGAAAGTCTTTTTGCAACAAACAAACAAGAACGCACAACATCACCCTGTTAGTTGATTGTACACTGTGAACACGGAGGCCTTTAAGTAGCTAACCTGCGCACCTGCATACGTCACATTGTGTCTGCTACATACAGCAATCACAAAGCTGGATTCTACTGCCTCCTAATGACACATTTTAGAAACTACCAACTATAATTTTCAAATATCAGTGTGTGACATATTTACTGACTTATACTCGTATATACTAGCAAACATGTATGCAGACCATATTTCACATGAATAACTATCATTCTATAATGACATCGATTATCTATTATTCTCAAACCTGGGGTCAGTCAGAGTGAATAAAGAACTCAGAAATAAAAGCCTCTCGCCCTTGCAGTCGCCACGCAGCGTACAGGCTAGGTTATTATTTCACATGTTATTATTGTATTCAAGCCGGAGCAACGCCCAATGTTGCACTTCGTTCCCTTCCAAGCTGCGTGTGCGAAGACAATTATCTGCATCCGTGGCGCTTCTTTTGTCTATGTGGTCGTCAACCGTATTCGCTTCAATCTCCCAAATAAGGGCATTGATTGATTGATTTATCGATTAGTTGCTTGACTGATATCACTTATTCGTTCAAAGTGAAGTATAGGTCCACATGTACATCCAGTCCCTTTTCTGGAAACACATTTCCGAGAATGTGCAGTATTGTTTCACTGCAACGGTTTAACGTGAAAAGACTGCAAGTCTCACGCATATTCCACCAAAGGTATATTTTTACAACGCGGTTAGAATAGGTATATTCTTTTCAAATCGGGTATAGATGGTGTGGTTAAATAAAAACCTTATATAAATAAGAACATATTAAATACTTGTTTGTATTTTGTGAACACAACATTAATTAACACAATATGAATGTTAGTGCTGGATTCTGACCCCATGCCTTAATAACATTAAACAGAGACAAGGGAACTTATGACTTTTCCATGTCTAAGGAGAGAGCCAGATTGTCAAATCCTTCTTTCATATTGCTGAAGGCTGTGTTCGCTTCTACTATAATAGTCATGTCAGTGCAGAATTCTTCATTGCTCTTCTTGATAGATTTGCCAGTCGATTCAATCTCGATATTCATGTCTGCTCCATGCGGAGACTCGGCCAGAACATGCTCGTACAGTAGGGAGCCGGCGACTGCGCCTATGGCTGGAGCGACCCAGTATACCTGCAAGGAAAGTGTTCAAAATTAAAGAAAGTAATAATAATAATAATAATGTTCGATAAGGCGTCAAAGGTCCGTTGTGACGATCGACCACTACCAAGTTGTGTGTGTGTTAAACCACTGTTTGTAACAGCTTTCCTTGTCTGTCCATGTCTGACTTTTCTTCTCTCTCCGCCCCAGTGGCCTCTGAATTGTGTGCACCTTCGGGTCAGCGTGCCTCTTGCTGTGCTGAGAATACGGGGACGAGGTTGGGAGATGTATGCTGTAACTTCCGGTGGCGAAGGGTAGAAGGAAGTCAGCTTCCGTCCAAGTAGAAAGGCCCTTGAGTAGTGAAAACCTACGCTGAATTATGTGGTGCAGTCATGCGGAACGTTTAACTCCATCGTGGACTGTTTTCTCACGAATTAAGCCAGTCACAACCACAGCAAGATGCAGCATAACAACATAATAACCAAACTAAAGCACGTGAATTCCACAGAATAAAGTCTTTTTATACCACCTGGTGAAGGAGACGTGAATTTTAATCCGAACAGGAACTAGCAAACAGCAGAAATAGACACAAACACCGGAGCGAGCCGAGAGCGCAGCCAGTCAGGTGCGGCCATCCTTTACCTACCTCGTACATTGTTTGATCGACTACAGGCTATTGGCCTCGGAGACCTGCACAAAAATTCATAAAGTCTCCGTGGGTCCAACAGTAGGGCACTGGGCAGCACAATAGTCGCAGTGTTGCAAATTATTTTCATAGCAGCTAATCGATTTGTTGCCTGGTTTCAGCTACTGCTGAATCAAAGTCAAACCAGTTATAACTTGACCTAGTCGCTCTTCTGTCACACTGGCATGTGAAGGTCTTTTATTCTAATGCTTATGTTTATAGCTTCTACAGGATCTAACATCCGGCCTCATGCCCAATGTACCTCAATAGCCTCTTTCTGCTTGCAGTGCAGTAATTATATACTTTACACCTCGTCCGAGCACTCGTGAAACAATGTGAAAAACCAGTTCTGTTGTCCTTTATTTCTGTCTCTTTTGAAATGTTCTGTTTCTACAAGCTTTCCTTCAAACACTGAAGGCCAATCCCCATTTACAGGTTGCCCCGTGTCAAAAATCGTGACGTGTGTAAAGTTGTTAGTTGGCACGTCTTATACCCTAAAGGGATTCAAATCAATTCGTGCATTCTGTCTAGGCATCCCCGGGCTAGTCACACTGACAGTTCATGTGTCGCAGCCAGGTGTTGAGGAGTGAGGTCTTTTCTCGCTCATTATTTCCATGGATAGGTGTCGGGCAAGAACGTCCTGAGAGAGACGGAAACATGGCCGAAGAAAAAGAGGCGACGTCAATCCAGGGTTGAAGAAATACTCTCCGTTGTGACCATCTGGAGACCTCGGTGCTTGTGATTAGGTCTTTTGCTAGCAGACTCCAAGGATATATGTGTCGTTTCATAGCGACCAAGATGGCGCTGGACTTTCGTTTACTCCGCAAAGAACGGTTGAAAATAAAGTGTTTTGTTCTTTTAGATTTGGTTCAATCTTTAAATACACATGCTACTGGTGTGTAGGACGATTGGAAGTTTGTTATTACCAGCTGCTGTATAGTTCATCATCTAGAGGTAAGCAGGATTGATGCATTTATCATTACTTTCCTGTGACATTTGATATGAACTCATTTCCATTGTGTGGATTTGATCGTTGTCTACCGTAATTTTGACTACATTGTTTGTGATACTGGTCATCCTTATATCGTGTGACATTTCATAGTCAAGATGGCGCAAGTGAATTACCAACAACGATAAACTAGTTATTCAGTTGGCCACGCCGTTGATGACATATTTGTGACTTGTATCTTTAGTTCGAGCACGTCATCACAATCTGGCTGGATTACCTCCGCTGCCTCGTGTGGGTTTGGGTGTCAGACGAGCCGGATTAATCATAGTACGTCTGTCACTATGTGGGTGACTTCGACCTCGCACTCTGTGACACACTGGGAATATCTGTAACCTTATTTGGTATTTAGAGGTCTCTATACCGTTTCTTATGAATATAGAGATTTAGTTTGGGCCGTCCGACATTCTCAACCAATTTGGCTTGGCTTGGTTTGGCTTGGCTTGGTTTGGCTTGGCTTGGTTTGGCTTGGTTTGGCTTGGCTTGGTTTGGCTTGGCTTGGTTTGGCTTGGCTTTGCTTGGTTTGGCGTGGCTTGGCTTGACTTGGCTTTGCTTGGCTTGGTTTGGCTTGGCTTGGCTTGGTGTGGCTTGGCTTGGTTTGGCTTGACTTGGCTTGGTTTGGCTTGGCTTGGTTTGGCTTGGCTTGGCTTGGTTTGGCTTGGCTTCGTTCGTTCTCAATCTCCCGCTACCAAACCCTGAAATGGCTTAAGTAGCAGAATGTAGTCCAGAGAACGGAATGTGTTGTGTCGTAGTTTACAGCTTGACATTACGGTCCAACACATCCGACTTCAGGAAACATTTTTTGAGTACCGGGTTAGCATCCCTCTTCGATCCCTTCTCCTTAGCCAGTCTGCCTGCTGCAGCCTGTTATCCAGGATCACCACTTGGAGGTGTAGAAGGGTCTTGGCAGCTCTAGTTTGCTGTCCTGACGATAACATTCAGCTATTGGTCGCTGACCACAGCAGCGCATACGCTGCTCAGCATCTTGATCCCTCTCAACCTATTTGATGTGACACCTCCGCTGCCTTGTGGGGTACCTGTTTACGGGAAAAGATTCGGTAGTCAACACTGAGGAGAAATCTATATGCTGTGCAATCGCCAGTCGTCTCGTGTCTCGACTTATGTCTTGCCACTGGTCGCCATCATCGCTTGAGATTGCCAACTAACTAAAGATCCCTCGTTGGTTGCCCATGATGTAGATCTCCAGGTGCTATCGATCTCCGTGTAAGATTGTCCAGATCTAGGAGCTATACAAGAGGATTGGACTGACACAGCTCACTAGTGACCAGACGCAGACTGGTCACTAGTGAGTGCCTCTGCCGGAAACAAATGTCGCAAATAGAGTTCACGAGAGTTCATGCTAGAAGGACTATCCTTCGAGTGATTTATGATCTATCACGCGATCAGATGTCAGTTCTAATATTACTACAACACAAAGAATATGATATGCTAAAAGGACAGACATCACTGCACTTCGTATACCCAAGTGCGCCTGTACAAACATGGCATGGCTATTACTCTGAACTTACCCAGTGGTTTTCCCAGGTACCGGACATCACAGCAGGGCCGAGTGTACGGGCCGGGTTCATACTACAGCCTGTCAGTTTACCCTGTGATAATGGAGACGAAAGCCAACATTTGATTGGTGTAACGAGACAGTGTCAGAAGATGAATATAATGCTATCTCTTCTTTATGTTCGTTCTCAAACCCCCACCTACCATGTCCTAAAAAGGGATATGCAAGTAACAGGATGTTGTCCAGAGAACTTAACGAGGTGTGTCGTCATTTACAGCTTGACTGTGATATTTGCACCTTTCGGTTCGATACATCCGACTTCAGCAGTCATTATTAAGTTCCGATTTACTCTTCCCTCTTTGATCTCTTCTCTGTAGAGATTCTGCTCTGTTGCAGCTTGTTATCCAGGATCCCCGCGTGGAGGTGTATTATTGTCTTGGAAACTCTGGTTTACTGGCCCTGACGCTGATCGCAGCTATGGCCGCTGCCCGCAGCAGCATATGCACCTCATGGCATCTAGATGAAGAGAAAGCGATGAAAGAGGACGGAAAAGACGACAGACGATGAAAGAAAGGAGGTCATTGAGCAGACAATGAAGAGAGATTAAGCAAAAATCATAAATCAGTTCATAGCATTACAGGACAATCTTTGTTTTGCGGAGAAGAGAGGCGTGCAATAGGGGCACAGAGAAGACGTATAAAGAGATCGGGCGTAGGACCCAGGACAAGAAGACTTGGCGTGTAGTTGTTGAAGACATGTGCTTCACGAGGAACTTAAACGTGTATATATATATATATATATATATATATATATATATATATATATATATATAAATATATATATATATATACACACACACACACACACATTTCTGTTGTTGTTGCCCACAATAAGGAAGTTTAGTTTTTTGTGCGCCCTGACAAGGGATTTCAGTGATGGGTTGTAGTAGCTTTCCTTATATGCCGAGTCTGCTTTTAAAGGTGGACTGCGGTGCTCCAGGCGGTTGTGCTATGCTTGGTTTGATCTTCGTGACACTTACTACTACGAGGATCACGTCGATCCACATCTCGCCAGCCAGACTGCTTTGAAAATAGCCTGTTTCCAGGGAACGCTACATGGAAGAGAGATAGGGATCTTGATAAGTAAATTGTACCTGACCGAACCAGCGCCTCAGCTCCACATTTATATATACGCACACACACACACACACACACACACACGCACATACATACGCACATACACGAACAAACACACACATACACGCACACACACACACCGCACGCCGTAGCTCAACCAAAACAAACCGTCCACCATTGTGTACTTTCATATTCAACATAACCTATTACAATGTAGTCAGCACAGAGCAGCCAAGATTTACAACATACGTTCCAAGTGTCCTCCATCCGCACGAACACAAGCAGTCTACAACGCCACTGATTAATCGCCTCGCTTACGACACTCTGCTGTAATTCACTCCACGTTTCGAACATCTGCTGTTGCAACTCGGCCACATCTGGGATTGGTGATCGGTTCATTTGGTAGACCAGTCATCGTAGAACTTACGTTGCCTATTAATTTTCTTTCATATCTTAGCGTCACATAATTTTATTTCTCAAAATTCTCACAAAACTGTTCTTCATTAAAAATTACAATTTGTATGAGTTAAAATTGTGACTAACATATCCTGCCAGATACATTAAGTGGGGCGTACCCAATATATTTTTTTAAGGGGGTTTGAAAACCCTTATTGTTTGCTGTGATAACTAATTTCTATGGGAGTAATAATTTGAAACTAGTAATTGGCAGCCATTTTGAATTTTTTATTCATTTTTTGGGACTGACCTCAGGTCTATTTGACAGTCTATATCTTAAAAACGGCTGATGCTAGACATTAAATTCCAGTTGTATTTGAAATAAGATTGATTGCACTTTCCCAACATCCCAACAAAATTCAATTTACCAAACAAAATGCATTTTGTCCAGATTCTTGGTGGTACTCCCCCCTTAACTTTTGTCAAAACAAGTTAAAATTGGGTTTAAGTATGAATGGTAAGGTGGCAGTCTAAAACACATATGACCATGCTTTTGATAATCTTGGATCAACTTGTCTATATGAAATATATTTTTCTTTGATGTTCATACACACACACACACATTTATATATATATAAGAGTACGAATATTTTCAACGATCCAGAGGGTATTTAAAACCCGAATATTGTCAAAGGTGAACATCTGGAAAGTGTTGTGCCTTTCAAATATCTTGGATCAGATATTAATGTAGAAAGGTCTAGAGCGGAAATTCAATCAAGAACAGCGGTTGCCATGGCACCCTAACAAATAATCTGGAAAGACAAGAACATTAACCTTAAATCGACGCTAATTTTAATATATGCAATAGTCATGGCGGTATACCTATACGCGTATGAGATTTGGACTCTGACGGCTACCCTAAAACATCAAATGTGCGCAATGGAAATCAGATGCTTGCAAAGAATTCTTGGCATTTCATATTTGGTTTGCGTTTCAAACGAGAGTGCTCTTGAAATTGTTAGAAAGGAGTTCAGTCAATATAAAAACCTATTGACTTTAGTAAAAACACGAAAATTGACATGATATGGACATATGTCACGATCGGTGGGGCTGACTAAGACCATCTTACAAGGCCCTGTACCTGGGAAGCGTGGGGAAGGAGACCGAAACAAAATATGGGAGGACAACATAAAAGAGGGGACAGGAAGATCTATAGCTGAAACTAATACCCTGGCCAAAAATCTAGGTGTATGGCGGGTTCGACAAACTGCAATAACGGTGCCTAAACGATCTTCTGGATTACGAAACTGATGATAATGATGATGATATATAATAATAATAGCTGTCCATCGTTGTCGATGAGGACCGCCGACATCATCCTTGTCACAGATTTCCCTGTTGGGTGTGGGTGCGCAGGTGGCTGAACAGGCCAATGCGAGCACGAAAACATCTGCTACATATCGGGCACACGAGGTTTGTAGAAGGGGATGGTGTTCCCGCTGCTCGGGATTTCCGCGTCTCGCGTCTGCTCTTAACTTTCACAACACGGTCGTCTTCACCGGCAGCTACACCCGATTTGACTGCGCTTCTCCAGTCAGATCTGTTTCGATCTGGTGTCGATGTCTATCTGGCAACTTTTTAGTGAGTCCTTCAGACCGTCTTTAAAACGTTTCTTTGGGCGCAATCTCTCGCGCCATCCCTCTCTCAGCTCGCCGTAGAGAAGCTTCTGTGGGAGCCGCTCGTCTGACATACAGACGAGGTGTCCGGCCCATCCTAGTCGTGCTTTTTCTAGCAGTGCATGGATGCTGGGCATGTTAGCTCTCGAGAGAACATCGATGTCAGTGACACGATCTTGCCATCGGATGTGGAATATTCGTCTCAGGTAACCTGTATGGAAGTGGTGTAAGCTCCTTGCATATCCAGAGTATACAGTTCAGCTTTCGCAAGCGTGTAGTAGGGTTGGAATGATGGTTGCACGGTAGACTTTGAGTTTGGTCTTGACGCTGATGCCACGACGTGCCCATACCATCGAGCGCATTCTACCAAAGGCTGTGCTGGCCTTTGCTATTCTGCTTGCCACCTCATCGTCTAGGCTGACAGATCTCGACAGCGTGCTGGCCAGATATGTGAATTTGTCTACGGCATTCAACGTCTGCCCGCTGACTGTAATCTCTGTTTTTGTGTACGGCATGCCTGGTGCTGGTTGGTACATATCTTTGATGATATATATCTATATATATATATGTGTGTGTGTGTACAACGATTGCGTTGTGTTGATTATAGTTTTATCTACCATCGCCAATACCTCCCCAGTACTTTTTAGGCACCAGTGAATATGTCTCCGGCCCTAATCTCTTTTGCTTGATCTGTTACACGTATGTACTTGCTCACACATTTTTTAACTACATATGGATCGCACCAATAGCTGGCATAACTGTTCAAACCCCATGCGCTTTCGGTTAAAACTGAACAGATTTCGTAAAAAACGAGTAACATTATTTTCAGAAGTACTCACTGTCATGAAAAGGGTAGTCATTTCAAAAGACTGGTTTCATTGGGAGCACGTGTTGTTATATACCATAAATAAATAGAAGAAGATAGGTTTTCAGTTTTGTTTCACGGCGGGATTCTGTGAAAGGATCACTTTCAACGGCGATTTGTTGTGTTTTTCACCGTAATTTGTTTTATTTCTCTATGTGGATAATGTATGGATTGATAATAAACTTTGGCAGAATATGAGTGCTGATGAATATTGTAATATAGTTGGCCTATACATGTGACGTTTCAAGGGTAATTTCCCAATGAGTCAGACGGCCTTCTAAACTACAGATGGCCGTGGTCCGACGGCCCTTTAAACTACAGATGGCCGTGGTCCGACGGCCTTTTAAACTACAGATGGCCGTGGTCCGACGGCCCTTTAAACTACAGATGGCCGTGGTCCGACAGCCTTTTAAATTACAGATGGCCAAGGTCCGACGGCCTTCCATGACTAAACAAACGGCTCAAACACAGAGGTCGTTTTATTTTACTCACGACTTACATGCCCTCTCTCTCTCTCTCCGTCTCTCTCTCTCTCTCCATCTCTCTCTATCTCTCTCCATCTTTCTCTCCATCTTTCTCCAACTTTCTCTCCAAATATTTATTCGTTTATCTAGCCTAATGGGGTTTAAAATGTTCTCAGTCAGATGGGTTAAGATATAAGAATTTGACTTAGTAGAAGAATGAGAAATGAGCAAGGAAGAAACACAGAAACAAAGAAAGAGAGTTGATTAGAATACAGACAATTGAAAATATTTTCAAAAAAATATAGATACAACAGAGAAATTCATTCCAAAAAAATATAATCAGTTAGAATAAGTAAGATACGTTAATGGCGGATGAATGACAAATCATGAACAATGTAGACAGATAATGAATAAAATGAGGTCGAAGCAATTTAGGTAGATGTAAAAAACAGAATCAATAACAGAAGTTAAAATGTGTAAAGCAAAACCATCTTTAATCTAACCATAACACAATTTCTAAATGTTTATTTTCTCTGTAAAATGTAGACATTGATTTTTACTATGGCGGTCAATCAGAAAGTAGTTTAGCCGAGTTCACTCAGAGGCTATGTACAACTAGCCGCTGAGTTAGTCTCACTGTTCATCTGTAACCATCACTTAGTTTATTGTTGTGTCAAACCTGCTATCGTGGCATAGTATTATACTTATATGACATCTAGAGCGTTTATTTATAAGAACCTCTTTGTAATTAAGAAACAATACAGTATTGAGAGAGAGAGAGAGAGAGAGAGAGTGAGAGAGAACGAGAGAGAGAGGAGAGAGGGAGAGAGGGTAGAAAGAGAGGCAGAGGGAGATACAGAAAGAGAGAACAAGGAGCAGACAACAAATAATAATGGCATCATCATCTTTGTAGACCATGCGCGTGGCGCCATATAAGTTTTGTCCAGCGCTGTCTCCTGTATTTCGACACTGACTGATATGGCTGTAGTGGTCGATCCGCGAGTGACAGTCCCTGCCACAGATCGTACAACCATGATGAGAGGCTGACTTGCCAGGGTGTCCCCCGATCTCTTCAGGCTGTCTCTTTTCTCTGCATCCAGAAAGTCTACGGGCTAGCAGCCCTTATAACCCCTCCAACTGACTCTTTTCTCTGCAGCCAGAAAGTCTACGGGCTAGCAGCCCTTATTACCCATCTAACTGACTCTTTTCTCTGCAGCCAGAAAACCTACGAGCTAGCAGCCCTTATAACCCCTCTAACTGACTCTTTTCTCTGCAGCCAGAAAACCTACGAGCTGGCAGCCCTTATAACCCCACCAACTGACTGTCTCATAACAGCCGTTCATGAGCAATTGTTACCCAGTCCCCAGATGGGATACCGCATGACTTAATGTCCCTTTCGCATACGTCCTTGAGTCGCTGATTCTTCTAACTCCTACGGGCTAGCAGGCCTTAGGCAGCCTCTCATCTACCAATCGGTAAACAACGATAAACATTTATACTCATAATATGGATGAAGTAGATATAGTTTTATCACCATTTGAAAATCATGTATTGCGTGTTTTCTATAGGCTTGTATGCTAGTAACTATAAGAAATTG
>JAVGWX010000016.1:16525690-16580690 GCA_036924085.1 Ariolimax columbianus
AAGATCGATGAATTTGCAATTTTCTTAAATGTATAATAATACAGTTCAGCCTACTAATTAGAAACACAATGGACTAAATATTTTTGATAATAGTGATACAGCCTCATAGGTTGATCATTACAAGAAGACCAAAAATAAAATTCGGTTGATGGTGATCGCTGCTGCCTTGTATGCTAACGAAACTGAACCAGAAGAATACAAAAATAATTATCGCTTTTACAGCTGTACATAGTTGTTCTTAATGGGACTTGACCATTTCTTGAATGTATCAATGAACTGTTGAAAAATTTCCGTTTGGCTGTTTCTCACTTTGTGACCACCTGAAATAAAATAACATGGAAATTATTCGCGTTACACTTTGGCATTAAAATGAATCTGGAGTCAATATCTGGTTTTTCCTTTCTTTCTGTTACATAGCATGACATTAACATGAAATTGATCTTACAATACCTGGCTTGTAACACAACAAATATTTACCATAGTCAATGCCATTGGGGATGAAGTTTTGAAGAATTAGTTTACCAAGCCTCTGCTTTTTGTGATTTGAGTGTTCTGTTTCCTTCCCTGTTGTCTTACTTTACCTGACTGTAATGCTGGTTTCCATTTATAAATTGGTAGACTTGATCGTTCATGCCCGGGGAATAATTAAAACTCATTTTCCGCGAGAAATAACCGCATTATTCGTCACCTAGACAGTATGTCCTTGAATAAAACTATTCCAACCAGATATTACCAATAGACACGGGAGATAACAAGAACACAATAAAAATATACCACGAAGCTTTGAGATAACCCATCATAACCGGGGAACACAACACAAACTCCACAGATTCTTATCTGTCTATTATCTCAAGGATATCATAGAATAATGATATATCGTATCACCATGTTTACACTGAATACCTGCTTCAGTATTTCAAATACAGCACGCGTGACATAACTCTTTGAGCCATCGTTGCTCTGGATTAGCCTGAACTATTTACACTGGTGCAAATATCTTACAACTATCGACCAGTTATGCTACGTTATGTTGTACCGGATCGACAACACTGCATTTCGGAAAGAACTACGGGTACGACGTCTTTATCTGCGAATGGCGGAGTGTAAAATTTCGTTGTTGTTACATATATAACAGTATTTATGCTCTCGCCCTTCGACCCAATGTGCATGTTTGTTAGTTGTTGTTAAATACCAAACAAAGAGTTCCATTCATTTTTTTTTGAAGAGTGGCCTATTTTCATAATATCTTTGAGCCTCTGTAACTCAAGGACATGATGATCAAGGGTTTCGTATGGTTGTGTACACAGCTTGTACTCTGGAATGTGTTGTGGTTGGATTCTGTCTCTGGAATGTGTTGTGGTTGGATTCTGTCTCTGGAATGTGTTGTGGTTGGATTATGTCTCTGGAATGTGTTGTGGTTGGATTCTGTCTCTGGAATGTGTTGTGGTTGGATTCTGTCTCTGGAATGTGTTGTGGTTGGATTCTGTCTCTGGAATGTGTTGTGGTTGGATTCTGTCTCTGGAATGTGTTGTGGTTGGATTCTGTCTCTGGAATGTGTTGTGGTTGGATTCTGTCTCTGGAATGTGTTGTGGTTGGATTCTGTCTCTGGAATGTGTTGTGGTTGGATTCTGTCTCTGGAATGTGTTGTGGTTGGATTCTGTCTCTAGAATGTGTTGTGGTTGGATTCTGTCTCTGGAATGTGTTGTGGTTGGATTCTGTCTCAGTAATGTGTTGTGGTTGGATTCTGTCTCTGGAATGTGTTGTGGTTGGATTCTGTCTCTGGAATGTGTTGTGGTTGGATTCTGTCTCTGGAATATGTTGTGGTTGGATTCTGTCTCTGGAATGTGTTGTGGTTGGATTCTGTCTCTGGAATGTGTTGTGGTTGGATTCTGTCTCTGGAATGTGTTGTGGTTGGATTCTGTCTCTGGAATGTGTTGTGGTTGGATTCTGTCTCTGGAATGTGTTGTGGTTGGATTCTGTCTCTGGAATGTGTTGTGGTTGGATTCTGTCTCTGGAATGTGTTGTGGTTGGATTCTGTCTCTGGAATGTGTTGTGGTTGGATTCTGTCTATGTGTTTGTTCAGTGAAGTATGAGTAGGTCTTTCATTGAACACGGAGCACTGTTTTCTCCCAATGAGTTCATCGACGCTGTTTTTGGGGGATAGGGGATTGCCTTATCTCTTTACACCTCCCTCTCAACCTTCCTCACGGACTATCTGTTGATCTACATTTTCTAATAAGCTGTTCTTATGAGTTGTCTCCCAGAGGAGAGAAGGCTAACGTCTGGTCAGGTAGGACGTACTGATTGGTCTTGTTAGTCAGGGCAGAGTAGACTAACGTCTGGTCAGATAAAACGTACTGATTGGTCATGTTAGTCAGGGCAGAGGAGACTAACGTCTGGTCAGGTAGGACGTACTGATTGGTCATGTTAGTCAGGGCAGAGGAGATTAACGTCTGGTCAGGTAGGACGTACTGATTGGTCATGTTAGTCAGGGCAGAGGAGACTAACGTCTGGTCAGGTAGGACGTACTGATTGGTCATGTTAGTCGGGGCAGCGGAGACTAACGTCTGGTCAGATAAAACGTACTGATTGGTCTTGTTAGTCGGGGCAGCGGAGACTAACGTCTGGTCAGGTAGGACGTACTGATTGGTCATGTTAGTCAGGGCAGAGGAGACTAACGTCTGGTCAGAAAAAACGTACTGATTGGTCTTGTTAGTCGGGGCAGCGGAGACTAACCTCTGGTCAGGTAAAAGATACTGATTACTGATTGGTCTTGTTAGTCCGGGTAAAATATACTGGCCAACCGCCCCCTCCCCTCTCGCCCTTCATTACCTGGAAACAGGGCGTTTGTATGGTAACCTGGTAAATTAGGTGGGAGCGCATTAGGGAGCGACACACGCATGAAGCTAAACAGCAAAACTCCCTGAAGGATCGCGATCCACCTTCATCAGTACGATCGTGTGTGAGGAAAGATAATGCAACCCGCCACTTAGGGACGCACAAAAGAGTAAATAACTCATTGTGGGCATTCAATTGTAAAATTGTTGCTGTCTGTGGGTTTTCTTGTCTTCATCTGGGCTCTGTCTCTCTGCCTTATCCTTGTCAGGTATATTTAAGTAGCCAGGGATCCACGTATTACAATTTTTGACGATACAAGAGGTGATAATGCTATCATCTTCTATGGCTATTTGGATATGACCAGGTTTACAATGTCCAGTATCTTCTAAGACATGAAGAGCAACCATCGATTCTGTTCAAATGGCATTGTTTTAGCTCATTGATGGATAAACGTCTAAGCCGTGTTGAGCCTCTAGTGCAGTAGCCTCAGCTTTATAAATGTAGCAGATCTACATGCAAGCATCAAACAGATTATCACAGGATAAGCGCAGTGGTTAGCGCGCTTGCTTCGAATTTGAGTGGTCCTGGGTTCATTCCCCAGTTGAGGCGGTAATGTTTTTTCAGACCGCAACGGCGCCTGGGTCGACCCATTCTTAAGTGGGCACCGGTTCAATCCGGAAAGTAAAAGCGGCGAGGGAGAGAAGATGGCTACCGCCCTCATATAGCCGAGCCTTTGAAATGTGAGATTGCTAACACCTCACACCCCTACGGCAGTAATGCTATGGGCTACTTTACTTTACATCGCAATTAATGTCAACGGCCTGATCGTTAGTGATGTACGTTACGCTGATGAGACTGTGTTCTTGGCTTAAATAGTTAGTGATGTACGTTACGCTGATGAGATGAGACTGTGTTCTTGGCTTAAATAGTTAGTGATGTACGTTACGCTGATGAGACTGTGTTCTTGGCTTAAATAGTTAGTGATGTACGTTACGCTGATGAGACTGTGTTCTTGGCTTAAATAGTTAGTGATGTACGTTACGCTGATGAGACTGTGTTCTTCACTTAAAGTGTGCAGATGTCGTAAGAACTTGTAGAGGCAGTCAACAACAGAAATAGGAATTATGGTTTGGATTTTAACTTTAGGATAACAAAAACTATCAAAATAACCAAAGCAAATGTGAGGTTAACAGTGAACATCATAGTAAACAGAAAATTGTTGGAATAACTTCATAGTGTCTAGTACCTTTTCTCAACCTCACTCTCTGGTCCTGGGCTACCTTTGGTCAGTGGCAAAATGTTATCGAGGCGACTGGACGTAGCACAAGATGCAGATTTTTCCTCAGAATTGACTCCCCAACGCCTTTCCAGTAAACATGTATCCCACAAGGCAGCGGAGAGGGGTGACATCTGTCGTTGTGTGTCGTGCCTTTCTCATAACCGCAAGAGATTGTAGGGACATCCCTCAGCGTGTGAGTGATGTGTTGATCATCTCTCCCGGACCGTGTTCTGGTCCATTATAGTTGTGTCTAAATTTCACAGTCACACCAAAACCGAAGCTAAGTGCACCAATCTCGTGAAGTCTATATAATTCATTGTGCTAAGAACAGGTCATACAGAGACACAAGCAAGTAGTCTGGAATACAATGCATCATATGATATGTGAATGTTTTACAAAAGTAGGCAGACATACAATGTATCAGATGATGTGTGAATATATTACAAAAGCAGGCAAGCAAACTATTTCTTAGATGATGCATGAATATATTATAAAAGTAGGCAGACATACATCCTCTCTCACAGAGGAGTTCTCTACTTCATCTGATGTCCGACAGGGATGCGTCCTTGCCCCTGCACATTTTTTTCTGTTGTGCCATGGACTGGATCCTCAGACAGTCTTCTGAACACAACCCAAGGGTCCTCGTCGGCGACTCTCGTCTACGAAGATGACGTCATCATACCTGGCGTCGATTCTCAAGCCCTGGTAGGCCTCCTTGAGGCACTGGATCGATCGGCTACCCACCTTGCACATTTCCTGGACGAAGACGAAAATCTAAAACCTCAACAGAGGCCACTTTGCGCTGAGCCTCACCGTGAACGATAACCATGTTGCCGCCAATGAGGACTTCAAATACCTCCGCAGCAGACAGTCCTGGGATGCACGCAGCAGCCATGACATCACCCGTATGATGGGCTTAGCGGTTTAATCCATGCACTCTCTCCGCAGAGTCTGGTCCCAGCGAAGGCTCTCCCTGGAGACCCGGCTTCGTATTTACTATCCTGCATTATCCCCATTTTTCTGTACGGCTCCAAATCCAGGACACTTTAAAAAAAAAAAATTGTAAATTAAGCGGGGGCTCTACTTCAGTGACTCGGGTTTTCGTTCCCAATTTTAGTTCGGTCTCTCTCGGCAGATGGGTACCCCATCTGTCGAGAGTATCGCACAAAGCACGAACTCCGCAGCTCCAGCGATGAACCCAGGGATCTCAGGAAATAATTTACATCATGGACCGACCGTCGCAGCTCGAAATCGAACCCCGACAGTCTGAGCACGAGGCAAATGGCTTGACCACTTCGCCACAGAAACACACATCTCTCCCCCCCCCCCCCCCCCCCCTGGACACTACTTCACGAGATCCGGCAGCGTCTTGAGGCCTCCACTTGCGGAACCAGATGCACATCCTCGGGATTGTGTGACATGATATGATTTCCAACAGTCAAGTTGTTCCACTTACATGATTGTGTGACATGATATGATTTTTAACAGTCAAGTTGTTCGACTTACTCAACTTGCAGGCATTGTCTCAACGATTGATCGCCGTCGTCACGCTCCTCTTCGTTCACATCGCTCTTCTTTCTCGGGAAGTGCCAGCCCACGAGATGATCCGATATGCTGTGATAGCGAGTTACGGAAGGAAGCCGTGCTCATCCTGGTGACGTCATCGGCCCCGCTCTAGCAACGCCTGGCTAAAACAGATCGCCCCCTCCCCAACATAACTGCAGGCCGCCTGGGACACGGCCATCAGACGTGGACATGGACATGGTCATTCGACTCGAGGGCCCTGGTCACCTAAGCGTACTATTGATTGATTGATTGTTCTTCGATATCTGATCAAGTTCTGGTTAATATATCATTTGTTCATTTTATGTTTGGTTCATTTTCATGCTTTCTGCATTTTGGGTGGCTTACATTCTGGAAGGAATGAGGAGATGCAAGACAGTTTCTGTTCTGGAATATCCAGGTCAAAAAGTAACGGTAGACAAAAGTAGACACGAAGAAGAGATAAACAACAAGGAAGCTGGGGCACATTGACACAGTTGAAGTGGATGGCTAGGGAACTTTGCCTGCATTGTTTTAAGGATGTGCTAACATGTTGTGATGACTGGGAGTCCCAGACCAATTGACTGTCTTGTGATGTTTTCAGTCCTCTGTATCTATCTTTCTATCTTCAATGATCACATTTTAACAAATTGCACTTGTACATTTTGTTATTCTGGCAAAAAATAGAGCACTTTAGTTTTCATGATGATGTTGCTAATCCTGTGTACACATTTCTTTATCTCCTTATTCGACATTCATGGAGGCTCAGTAGACCTACCTCGCCCTTCCAGGTAAAAGTTAATGTGAATAGCACCTAATAAGCTGCTTCACTGGCTCTTTCCGTCATGTCAGACGATAGTAATTGTGCTTTGAAGAAAAGGGATGTAACTACAGTCCATGTCGATAACGAACGTGACTCGTTAGACCAATCCGAGCAGAGAAGCATCTTCCATAGTGTGTGAAAGGAAAGTCAGGGCAGTTTGCGGCATCGCATGGTGGGGCGTGTCTTCTCAAACGCTGAGTCTCTAGCCAATCAGCAATCAGTATCTCCTTTGTCTGTATCCCATGTTTAATCCTGCACCTCCATGTAACACGATTCATGGCGTTCTATTCCCATGATTCCAAATCGATGCCTGCTTATATTTCGAGTAACAAAGTAGCACACCTGGCCGAAAACACTGACCAATGGTCAGTAGTTGATGACAATGTATGGGATGAGCAACAAAGATGGCACCGTACCGCCTGCGGGTCTACAATGATCTGGTGTTTTACTTCAGTTTGGATGCAGCAAGGCCAGGATTTACCTGACACTCCCACTAGTCGCCGTCTTACACTTGTGTTCACGGAAACGTGTCGCAGTTTTCTATTTAGACTGATTAAGTTGTTCGTTTTTTGTGTGTTTCCTTCCTTTCGATTATCCTGGCCTAGACATTGGCTACATGAATCAGCACTATGCTTAAACCTGTGTTATATTTTAACGGTATAGTGTACATGCCAAGAGAATACACACAAGATGTTCAGGAACGATTTCAAGCAATTTTCGGAGACCATGGCTTCACATCGTAATACGGTGCAGCACTTTAGTAGGAGAATCCAGGAAACCAGTTCCGAGAACAAGGTTCGACGAGTCAAGAAATATCTGGAAATTGTCGGGGTACACGTTGAACATTGCCTGTAACTATGGTGGCACGTGCTTTCATTAACTTGACCTGTCCCTTCAAACCCGTCGACTGACCAGTATATTCCAAACAGATGAACAGCGAGAATGGAGGTCATGATCCTTGATGGACGAACAGCAACAACAACAATATTTATATTGTATTTGTGTGTGTGTGTATTTGTGTGTGTGTGTGTATGTATGTATGTGTGTATGTATGTATGTATGTATGTATGTATGTATGTATGTATGTATGTATGTATGTATGTATGTATATATGTATGTATGTATCTATGTATGGATGTATATGTGTTTTGCATAACTTTTCAGCAGCATCTGGGCAAAAGGTGTAATTCCGCAGGATCTGATAGTTTATATATAGTTCATATTTAGCCTCAATATTTCATATATACAAGAGAAAATGCAATTGGCTAGAATGCGACAATCATCGTAAAATATCGCTACTCTCCGTAGCAGGCAAGATCCGAACCCGCTTGCTGCTCAACCGGCTCAACAAACACCTTGAACAAAGCCACCACATCTCAGAAAGCCACCACCTCCCAGAAAGCCAATGTGGATTCAAAGCCGGAAGATGATCAATGAACATGATTTTTGCCGCTCGCCAATTACAAGAGAAGTGTCGGGAACAAAACCAGGCCCTGTTCATTGATTTGACAAAGGCATTTTATATAGTAAACAGAGGCAGACGGTGGATGATAATGTCCAAGTTTGGCTGTTCCAGCAAGTTCATAACTATGGTAAAGCAGCTACACGAAGTCCTGTGTGCTAGTATAATGGACAGTGGAGAAAACTTAAACTTTCCAAGCAACAAACGGAGTAAAACAAGGATGTGTACCATGTTCAACATGATATTCGCGGCCACGATGACAGACACCTTCAGATCGCTGCAGCTTGGCATACCCATAAAGTACAGCAGGGATGGCCAGCTACTCAATCCCAGAAGAATGAAGGCCAAAACCAAAGTGGCTAGCGATATAATCAGAGATCTTGTGTTTGCTGACGACTGCGCTCTGACCAGCGACTCAGAATTGAACATGCAGGTGGGAATGGACTGGTTCTCTGCCGCATGCAACAATTTTGATCTGACCATGCTAAGAAAGCAGAGGTCATGTACCAACCATCATCGGGCAAGCCGTACACAAAACCAGAGACTACAGTCAGATGGCAGACGCTGAATCTCGTAGAAAATTTACGTATCTGGGCAGCACGCTTTCGAGATCTGCCAGCCTCGACGATGAGGTGGCAAGCAGAATAGGAAGGGCCAGCACAGCCTTTGGTAGAATGCGCTCGATGGTCTGGGCACGTCGTGGCATCAGCGTCAAGACCAAACTCAAAGTCTACCATGCAACCATCATTCCAACCTTACTCTACGCCTCCGAAAGCTGGACTGTATACTCTGGACATCCAAGGAGGTTAAACCACTTCTATACACGTTGCCTGAGGCGAATATTCCAGATTCGATGTCATATCGTGTCACTGATATCGAAGTTCTCTCTAGGGCTGACATGCCCAGCATCCATGCACTGTTAGAAAAAGCATGATTAGGATGGGCCGACTGGGACAACTGAGTCTACTAAAGCTTTACGATTTCAGTAATCGAACACGGTATCATTGCCTTGAAATGTAGAGCGTTATATTTACGCTAATCATGAGTAAGTCAGTAAATAGGTCAGGAATTACTATTAAAATAAATGAAACCCGAGCATGCAACCAGTTCACTGAAACTGTCCCTTATTTCTCAACATTGACAGCCATTTACCCGTCACTCTATCTCTGTGCCCTGCAGGGATGAAGTTTTGTGGTGGTTTATCTAGACAATATTTACTCTTCACATTCACTCCCATCGTCATTCGCAAAACATCTCCGCCAGGGTGGGTTTTAAGTACATCAAGCAAGTGGAAATCGATCGAGGCTATGTCTGGGCTGTAAGGTGGGTGTTCACGAAGCTGCCACTCTATTTGGCCAGTTTTCTCCTGGGTTAACCGAGCTGTATGTGGTTTGACATTGTCATGGTTAAGCAATACCTTTCTAGTCAGCAGGCCTGGACGTTTTCTTCGAATTGAATCCCGAAGGATCAGTATAGCTTTGCAGAAAGGCCTTTTTCCCTTTACCACCCTCATACCCCTCCCCTTCCCCACCAAAAAACCGCGTAAAAACACGTACTTTGATTGTACACTCCGTGAGAACGGACGCCATTTTGTATCTCTGCTGCGCCCGTGGATACAAAACCTAGCCTTTGTTACCTAGAATAATCAAAAAGCTGTATTTGTTTTCCCAAACTAACAACTACTTGTTTCATACCAGTTTGTGATTTACTTACTGACTCTCGTGTATATATTTTTTGTAATAGCATATGATGACATAGCACATAACACACATGCATGAAAATATACATATATATATATATGTCAATGTACAGAATATAGTGAACGAATTCAGACAAACTAATGCTAATTGTGACGATCAAGTCCCCTAAGGGCATTCCCTCAAGAAAACTTGAATAATTTTAAAAGAAAAGTACATGATCAAATCGGGGATGGGGTTGACAGGAAATAATGTTAAGGCGAACGTAGGTTCGACAATCTTTGAATAATTCACCAAAAATTATCTGGCGGGCATCTGTTTCAGCCACGGGTCATTGACCGTAAGGATTTGTCATCAAGGAGAGACGTCAGACGTGCCACACTTAAGGGACACGTTTTATAAAGTGCTCTTCTCCGAGGTGTACCGCCTACTTTGAGGCCTGGATTATCCATTGAGCATTGTTGGCAACGTGCCCAACACTCCGAGGCTCAATAGGTCATAGACTCTAGCTAAATTTAGGGATTCCTGTCCATTATCAAATGCTTTTCACGGTTAGTGTTGGTAAAAATTCTGTAACTCAAGTATTCATCATGCATCATCATTGCCGTATCATACTCTGGAGACCATTTGCGTGGCACTCTGTGAATTTTGATTGTCTCTTTCTCTTGTATGTCGACACAATCTGCTATGACTGTCAATAGCGGTCCGCGGGATCCAGATGATGAGCAGCACATGAGCTGCAGTGGTCAGCGACCCAAAGCTGACAGCTAGCGTCAGGGCCAGCGAACCAGAGCTGCCAAAACCCTTCTACACCTCCACGCGGTGATCCTGGATAACAGGCTGCAGCAGGGCAGACTGGCTAAGGAGAAGGGATCGAAGAGGGAATGCTAACCCGGTACTCAAAAAATGCTTCCTGAAGTCGGAGTGTTGGACCGAAAGGTGCAAATATCGTAGCCAAGCTGTAAACTACGACACAACGCATTCCGTTCTCTGGACTACATTCTGCTACTTACCCTTTCAGGGTTTGGTAATGGGAGATTGAGAACGAACGAAGAAGAAGAAGAAGCAGTCCACGAGTGACATCCCTGTCGCAGATCGTACAACCATGGTAAGGAGGCTGGCTTCTGGGATGTCCTGCGATCTCTTCAGTCGTTCTCTTTTCTCTGCAGCCAAAAGACCTCAACGAGCATTGAAGCCACTTTGTCTCTTCCCACTGACTGTCTCCAAGCAGCTCGATCGTCATCAATCGTTTCCTGGCCCTCGAATTGGATGTCGCGTGACTTCGTGTACCACCTGCATATGTCCTTGAATGGCAGAGGAACGACCGATTCTTCTAACTCCAATGGCCAGCTGTTAATAAAGGATATACTTAGGCAGCCTTGCAAACGAAAATATTTAAACGATTTTATTGCGTTTGTTCACTTCACAGAATTGTGTATGTCGTGTGCGTTTAGACTTGCAACAAGTTAAGCTATCTTGCTTATGGGGAAGTTGATAAAAATTGGGGAAATAGAATTCGGTACTTGTGTCTTAATTCACTCCAAACAAAATAAATATATATTTTTAGTACCGAACATGTAACAGAATAGTACACTTTTTTAACTGTTGGGGGTGTCAAATATTCAAGAAGAAAATCAAGAAGTTCTGTTTTTGCTTCTGCACCTACTTATTCCTGTCGTCTTAGCAACGAGTTTCTTGAATCTGTCAACGTTTGTCTATGATAATGAGAGCAGCATCCAGTTTCTACATCAGCATTGTATTTTACATAACAGACATGTTATCTAACCCTAACAATAACCCTAAACCTAACCCTAACCATAAACCGAACCCTAACCCTAACCATAAACCGAACCCTAAACCTAACCCTAACCATAAACCGAACCCTAAACCTAACCCTAACCATAAACCGAACCCTAAACCTAACCCTAACCATAAACCGAACCCTAAACCTAACCCTAACCATAAACCGAACCCTAAACCTAACCCTAACCATAAACCGAACCCTAAACCTAACCCTAACCATAAACCGAACCCTAAACCTAACTCTAACCATAAACCTATTCCTAACACCAACCTTAAACATAACCCTTCGCCAATCTGAAGATAACCATCTTTTTTCTACACTTCGCCGTCAGCTAAGTTGTTACTTATTTATTTAAAATAAAATTATATCGACCTGTCATCTTTTTTCCTAAAATGGAGTGTCCCGTTACGTACGACAGGGACCCATGGAACTCTGTTTGGGGGTGAATTAATACGCAATTACCAACACGTATTCGCATACGAACATGAGTTATGCCAAGTTTGATGAAAGCTCGCACACAAACCGATAGAGGTTGATGATTTGAATGAAGCAGGCGTCACCAGCGGTGTCAGTGTTCATTTTCATATTATTGATTTGCTATATTGTGAACTTGAAGTAATTTGACAGACAAATAATACCATACCGGCTTTTGGTGAGGGTGCAAATAAATCAAGTTGCAGATGAAACTACAAACAAACAGTCGACCATTGATGATCCAATGTGGAATATCAGGAACTGTCGGTGGTTGCAATGTTAACATTGATATTGAATTACAGGAGTCAAACATTGAACTAATTAGACATAGAAATTGTATGGAATGCTGTGAAATTTAATCTAAAGATCTCGTTAAATTTTTTAATAGCATTTTTAAGCCGTTGAGTGCCGCCATCTTATATCATTGTGTTTTCGGCATCAAACTTTGCCATTTTTGTTTTGATAATAACATAATGCAGGAAAATACAGTTCTACTGACGATGTGTGCTGATCTGTATAAATCACAGGTCGCTTTTCTTCTAATCTTCACACACAATGTGATGAATAACAAAAACATTCAACAGAAGGAATGTCATAATCTGATAATAAAGAGAAAACAAATGGAGGGCGAATTACAGAGTAACAAGTTATGGTGGATCTGCAAAAGATGCCATGGCCCATTGAATGCAAGCGTCAAGTTTCATGTGAAATCTTCTCATAGTTCGGCCCACTTGTGTCGTTATCGGGGTGGTGTGGTTTTCTTTTATGTGCCAGATGTGTCGTTAGACGACGTGGAATTGTGTGGTTTTCTTTCATGTGCGAGATGTGTCGGTAGACGTGGGATGGTGTAGTTTTATTTCATGTGCCAGATGTGTCGGTAGACGTGGGATGGTGTAGTTTTCTTTCATGTGCCAGATGTGTCGGTAGACGTGGGATGGTGTAGTTCTTCCATGTGCCAGATGTGTCAGTAGACGTGGGATGGTGCAGTTTTATTTCATGTGCCAGATGTGTCAGTAGACGTAGGATGGTGTAGTTTTCTTTCATGTGCCAGATGTGTCAGTAGACGTGGGATGGTGCAGTTTTATTTCATGTGCCAGATGTATCAGTAGACGTGGGATGGTGTACTTTTATTTCATGTGCCAGATGTGTCGTTATCGGGATGGTGTAGTTTTCTTTCATGTGCCAGATGTGTCGGTAGAAGTGGAATGGTGTAGTTTTATTTCATGTGCTTGATGTGTCGGTAGACGTGGGAGGATGTAATTTTATTTCATGTGCCAGATGTGTCGTTATTGGGATGGTGTAATTTTATTTCATGTGCCAGATGTGTCAGTAGACGTGGGATGGTGTAGTTTTATTTCATGTGCCAGATGTGTCGTTAGACGTGGGATGGTCTAGTTTTATTTCATGTGCCAGATGTGTCGTTAGACATATGATGGTGTAGTTTTCTTTCATGTGCTAGATGTGTCGGTAGACGTGGGATGGTGTAGTTTTCTTTCATGTGCTAGATGTGTCGGTAGACGTGGGATGGTGTAGTTTTCTTTCATGTGGTAGATGTGTCGTTAGACGTGAAATTGTGTAGTTTTCTTTCATGTGCTAGATGTGTCGTTAGACGTGGGATGGTCTAGTTTTCTTTCATGTGCTAGTTGGTCTGCCAATGCTGCTGTTGTTTCGTATTTCTGATGCCTTTTACTTACAGTTTATAAATCTTTTTGTTTTTTTTCCTCCTGTGTTGTAACCATATTGCTAGTTATTGCAGATTCGCACAGTTTGTAAATTTGGTTGCATTTTTAGTCACTTGCCTGAACCACTTTATCTCTTTTGCCTTTCCATGTAATGCATGCAGTATGTTTCACCCACCCTATAGCTGATCTCTTTGGTTCCTACTCTGTCCCGCCATACGACTCAGACCTCTTTTCTCATTTCGCATACCATGATTTTTCTTTCTTGTGTTTTGGCGAAAGTCCATGTCTGACACTGATAGTAGAGTTGGTATAAAAATACTATTTATCATTTGTATCTTTGCCTGTACTGTAATATGTCAGTGTCTTAATAACGGTGAGAGCTGATAGGAAACCGCATTTGTTTTATGTATTCTTGATTCCACCTCTCTAAACGTCCTTCCCTCTTGTGTGAACACGCCACCCATATATTTGAATTTTCTGACCTGTATCATAATGTCTACGAATTGTCGAGTCTTACTTTGCAACACAAATCAGATCAAATATCTATAAGAAAATCTCAACACTAGATCAAATATTTATAAGACAACACCAACACTATATCACATATCTATAACACATCGTAAAAATTAGATCAATTATCTATAAGACAATATCAACACTAGATCAAATGTCTATAAAACAACACCAACACTAGATCAAATATCTAGAAGATAATGTCAGATGGAATTGCATTTCTGATTCAATCGACGGAAAACAATTTTCATTCAGACATGACGACGGAAGATCTTATTTTGTCCGACATGACGACGGAAGATCTTATTTTGTCAGACATGACGACGGAAGATCTTATTTTGTCAGACATGACGACGGAAGATCTTATTTTGTCAGACATGACGACGGAAGATCTTATCCACTCACTCAAGTCGAAAGAAGACCTCATTCTCTCAGACATGCTGAAGGAAGATCTTATTCAGTCAGAAATGGGAAAGGAAGATTTTATGCAATCAGGTATAAGAGGGAATACCTTATTCAATCATACATGCCAAAGGAAGATCTTATGCACCCAGGCATGAGAAGGAAGAATTGTTGCACTCAGACATAAGATAGAAGACCTTATTCAGGCAGACATGATGACGAAAGAACGTCAAACAAATTTACATAAAATGATCGAAACACTCACAGGACATATGCTAATTTAGTTGTTGATTTACCACTTCTCAAAGATGACCTACGTGCCGTAAATGTTGTATTACAAATGTCAACAATACTCACAAATACCATCGTCGGTGTATGGGCAATGTCATATCTGATGACAATATAATGTAGGCATATCTAAATGTCTAGGTTGTGCTGTGCATTTTAAACACCACTTATGGACACTAGTTGATCGGGTGAACCCTGCCACTGATTAGAGATGATATGCATTCAATCATGACCCCAGACCGGTTAACTGATCTATGTTGTACAGTAATGGCGACATTCTTCGACAGAGGACCTTTTATGACGTGTTTTCAAAGACAAGAAGAAATGATGTTAGTCATTGTGACTATACGGATTGTTGTTCTTTGGGTTGTTTGTGAAAGATGGCAATGAGCAGGTCACTCTTGTGTACGCCCTGAAAAGGACGTTAAGTGGCGGGTTGCAGTAGCTTTCCTCACATCCTAAGCGTGCTGATGAAGGTGGACTGGGGTCCTCCAGGCGGTTGTGCTATGTTTGGCTTCATCTGCGTATCGCTCATTACTATGGGGATCACGTCGATCCCTCTTCTTGTTAGCCAGGCTGCCATGAAAACAGCCCGTTTCCGGGAAGGGCTACGAAGAAGCAAAGGTGAGGGTCTTGTTCAGTATATTATGCCTGAACCTGACTAACATGTCTGATCAGTGTATTTTGCCTGAACCTGCCTAACATGTCTGATCAGTGTATTTTGCCTGAACCCAACATGTCTGATCAGTGTATTTTGCCTGACCAGAAGTTAATCTTTCTTCCCATACAGAATATTAAACTGTGTGTTGTTGTTGTTGTTGTTGCTACTAATGCCTTACGTACTTGAGATGTTGTTGTTGCTGATAATGCCTTACGTGCTTGAGATGTTGTTGTTATTGTGAATTGCTCTCATGAAGATATTTGTGAAGTGCTGAGTTGTGTACGGTAGCGGCATGTTCGTTCTCCACTTTTATACAAAATCTATATGGATAAAATGGCACGGCTAACCCCCCACAAGGAGCCCCCCCCACCCCCCCCCCCCCCAATAATCTGCTGTTCGCTGATGATCAGGTCATCTTTTGTCAAAATGGAGAAATCCCGCAACGTGTCTTAACCTATCTCGATTTCTCCTTGTGACAAATGTAACATGAAGATCAATACAGACAAACACGAGACTGTGACGATAGGATGTGAACACGCGCAAAGAAGTTTCCGCGGCAATGACATTTTAATCAAGCAAGTAAGGCGGTTCATATACCTATGTAGTATGTTCACTGATGACGGCAGAGTGGAAAGAGAGATCGCACATATAATTCAGAAAGTGGACAGTGTCCATTATCAAATTACACTGATTTTGAAACATCCTAGATTGCTTCTTTGAACTAAAAGGTGGCTGATAAATGCACTATTTATTCCGATATTGTGTTTCCGATGTCAGTCTTGGTCCTTACTAGAATCACATAAGAGTAAAATCCAGAGCTGTGATGTGAGCTGTGTGGGAAGTGCAGCTAGAAAGACAATGGTGATCAAATCCAGAACATCATGCTAAGGCTGATAGTGGTTACACACCCAATTAGTGCCTACATAGACGCCCATTAAAACAAGAGGTTTGGTCATTTAATCAGAATGCATTATGACCAGCATGCAGCAAGAGCATATCACATGCAGGTCTCCGGTCGACGAGCAATGGGCAGACCTGGACGTTGGTGGATCAAGGGTGTCTCTGACACTCTAAGAAAGTTATACCTAACAACAGTACACGCCTCCCACTTGGCAATACCAAGACATCTACGCCTCCTGCCTCTCTGCGACGCCTCATGGCAAGAGTTGTGGGATACAAGAAGAAGAATATGTCTACTTGTGACAAGGGCATCTTTTGGGGGCCTGCAGTAGCTGTCCTCATATCCCGAGCATTATGATGAAGGTGGGCAGAGGTCCTTCAGGCTGTTCTGTTATGTTTGGCTGACTACACTAGACGATTATCTTTGGTGACTGGGTACAGTGGCTCTTCTCACATCCTGAGGCGAACTTGAGAAAAGGACCGGGGTCCTCCTGGCTGTAGTGCAATGCAAAGCTCATCGTTATAAGGATCCCAGTGCCAATTCCTACCTCGTTAACAAGACTGCCATAAAACACAATATGTCCAGGGAAAAACTACATTGAAGTGGGATGGGGTCTTGATCCGTATGTTTCACCTGGCCGTGACTAACATAGTCTAATCAGTATGTTTCACCTGGCCGTGACTAACATAGTGTAATCAGTATGTTTCACCTGGCCGTGAATAACATAGTATAATCAATATGTTTCATATAACTAAAACTAACATAGTATAATCAATATGTTTCATATAACCATAACTAACATAGTCTGTTCAGTATGTTTTACCTGCCCGGACGTTTGTCCCCACACTCCAGACTGAACTGTGTGTAAAACACTTCATCCTCGACAGCAGTGATTGGCATGACATGACTTTTACTTCTACCTTCATCCCTGCATCTATCTATGCATTCTATATATCAGTCCTTGCAGTAACAGTTTCTGTCCATATCGGTATGGCTGGCATTTTTACTTGCGTGCATTTAGTAAATGTTTAAAACAATATGAAATAACCCAAAATAACCTATAAATTATATAGAGTTGCATAATCCTTTATATTAATTATATAAACACAGGGCAACAAGTGATATTTGGCTTCAATGGTATTACAAGGCGCGACTAAAGATGAACCAAATAATGCAATTAAAATGCGATAGTTGTGTTGAAACGGCAATATGAAAATAATAAAATATTTCACTAATTTTTAAAAGTTGAGGTACGTTCTAATTTTAGAATGGGGAAAACCAACAGAACCGCTAGATTCTATTATCTTCTGCAATGTAGAAAAGAAATAGACCCAATATTGAAATATATCACTTAACATATTGCTTAGTCAACGAGAACAGAGATATGACTATTTTCAGTTGAACAGTATGTTGTTTGTGTCACAATATGTGTCAGGAATAAAGTCATTACTAACACTATGGAAATATAATTTTAAATAATGGTTAATCATAAAACTGATTAATTTCCAAAAAAAAAATACAGCACATCAATCAACAAAACGTCTATTTTTTCAATTAATTTCTGCTTCTTCTTCGTTCGTTCTCAAACTCCCGCCACCAAGTCATGAAAAGGGATTTTGCAAAAAGCAGGATGTTGTTCAGAGAATAGAATGCGATGTGTTATAGTTTACAGTTTGACTGATATTTTTCACCTTTCGGTCCGACACATCCGACTTCAGCAAACATGTTTTGGTTACCGGCTTAGTCTACTCTCCTCGATGCCTTCTACTTAGCCAGTCTGCCCTATTACACCCATTTATCCAGGATCACAGCGCGTAGGTGTAGAATGGTCTTGGCAGCTCTTGTTCGCTGACTCTGACGCTAGCAGTCAGCTTTGTGTCACTGACAGCTGCAACTCATGTACAGTTAAGCATCGTAATCCCAAATTCATTTGGAATACAATATATTTTCTCAAAATTATTTACTGCAAGAACAAATTTGTATCTTTTCAATGTAGTGTAGCTGCCAATACATAATGGATCTAATTTTGGACCCTGACAATGTCGTCTTTCACTGATGAAATAAATATTTTACATCCAAATCGCTAAGATACAATATTTAATATCATTATTTTATTATTGTAATTTACCTTCATGAGCTGTAATTTAACAATCAACATCGCTTGACTAAATATGAACAGTCTACACGTAAGGCCAACATATAGACACCTAAATTTCAACTATCATTCACACATACACTGCCATCAAGAACATTTTGGAGTAATGTATCACATAAAACACATGCAGTATTTACTGTAGTACGTAAAAGGTCAGATTATGTCTATAAACGTAATTTGAAACTTCATATACTATCGCCTATATCTTCTACGCATCACTAGACCTTCTATTTTTGATACGCGGAACTATTGTGTGTTTACAGTTGGATAAATCTGCAGGTAATTGGATGCCTATCGCAAGCGATGATGTTGAAATCATCATATGATTTTGACATGACAATGTAACTTACGCTAAATTTGAATTAAAGTGAGCAAGGAACAGCGTCGGTCATCATCCTCACTCTCTGGTCTCTAGCTACCTTTGGCTAATGGCAAGACGTAAGTCAAGATGACTGGAGGTAACGCAGGATACATGAACTCTGGTCTCATCTTCCTTGAGACCAGGGGTCGCTGGTGAACTCGATCTACCACCGTTTCCGTTAATCGCTTTGAGAAGCGAGTGTTTTATTCCTCGACTACAACGACCCACAATGCAATAGCTGCATGTCCATGACAAACTAAACATTTAATTTGATTTATAAGTCTCTGCTATTTTTTCTACACTAGCTGCTGTAAAAATCTTCCACAATTATATTAATCAGTCATTGCTGAAGTTAACTTAATATACATTCATATATACATATATATATATATAAATATATATATATATATATATATATATATATATATATATATATATATAACATACGAGGCTTGTTCAAGTGAAACTGGACCTAACTGCACAAAATGAACATACGTACGATGCGCATAGTGACGTCACTTCAGGTGTAAATAGCACATACCAACCGTCAAGTTTGCAAAATTGCATTATCACTCGACTCATAGTTTCCTCAGCAGACCGTTGAAAACATGGTCGGTGTGAAACGGAATCCGTCCAGAGTTGATCAGCGAGCAGTGATTCGGTTTCTAACAGCTGAAGGATGTCGACCATTTGACATTCATCGCAGAATGCAGGCAGTGTAGTGTGCCAAAAGTGTGTCGAAGACAGCAGTAAAGAACTGGACAACGATGTTTGAAGAACGACGTGAGTTAGCGAAAGATCTTCCAGGTCAGCGTATATTGTTACGTCAGAAGATGCATCGCCCAAATTTATACAGCAATTTGAGTGGACCGTTGATTCAGCTTACATTCGTCACACTTTTGTCACCATACACTGCCTGCATTCTGCAATGAATGCCAACTGGTAGACATCCTTCAGCTGTTAGAAACCGAATCACTACTCTGGACGGATTCAGTATCACACCAGCCATGTTGTCAACGGCCTGCTGGGAAAACTATCAGTCCAACAATAATGAAATTTTGCAGCACTTGACGGTTGATATGTGCTGTCTACAAAGAAAGTGACGTCATCATATGCTTCGCAGACATGTTTACTTGGTGCAGTTAGGTCCGGTTCCATTTGAACATTCAAAGGCGTGTCAGTATTTGCAAACCATGCGCGTGGCACCCTGTGAGTAGCCTCTCAGAGCGCAAGTCTATGCCCTGAAAATGAAGACCCTGGACTGCCCTAACTGCAGGGTCCCCCTTTTGGCCTCGCTGGTGTAATCCAAAGGAATGCAAAGCTTTGACACCAGCTCAGCTGCAGGAGCTGCCAGAATGAGTTCGCAATCTTGAAACCATCTGCCTTTGGTCCTACCACTCCGGATTTTCTGTCTGGGTTTACTTTCGTAGCCCTGCCCTCTCCTCTCGCCTCATATATATATATATATTGTTTTATGAGTTATATAGATGGTAGTCATGTATATATACTGTAGAGAAGCTTGACAAGGCTACCTCTCAAACAGCAAAGCACTAGGTGGCGATGATATCCCGCCCGAAGCCATCAAATGTTCGGAAATTAGCACTGGTTTAGCCGACGTTTCACCTCCTATGTCTCTGCTGGGAGGAAAGTGCAGTCCCCCAAGATAATGTGCAACTCCATCATCGTGACGATACATGGGACAGAGCTGCACAAAACTCACAGGGCGCCCCAGCCATGGTCTGCAGAGAATGGAACGCCAATGAGTGATGAGTCATAAAAAACGTATCCTCTGCAATTAATTTGCATTTCACAGCAAGACTTAATAGGATCAACAAATGACCGTAAATGAACTACATTCGCTTTTAAGATGTTGCTATAATCTATGTGTTATTTTTTACAAAACTAATCAATTCGAGTTCACACTGACCTCATCTGTAGCACCATCAAGGCTACATTAATCCAGTTTCCTAAGAAAATCTGCACTGTTTCTAACACTTTTTGCAAGACCCTACCTTATTATCTAAATTGTGAATGTCAGTGTAGACTGAACTGACTCGCGGAAGTACTAATTCGCTAGATTTTCCAGTACTTCTATATTCAAATGTAAATAGCTGGTTTGTCATTAACATATTTTATTGAAATGTCCACTCCACGTTAGCATAAATTCACGTTTGAAAGGGCAACATAGTGCTTTTCATGCTAATGTCTATTTTTTTTTCATTTGAGATTCTTGCGATAACAAAAATTAAAAGATGTTAAATACGTGATTAAATAACATAACTTCAGTTATGTATGCTAACCTCCAACTCAACTCCATAGGCTGGCTGTAGAATATCTAACAGTTTCAATAGACAAAGAAGAATATACTTGGAATCCTGGTATTCAAACAAGCATGTTAGGCCTAGACTATACGTAGTTGTGTATTTTAAACTCCATGAGGCTTACTTGGCCTGAAGGAGGTACTAATAGTTTGGGTAGATTTTTAACTAGAATTGTCGATTTTGTTGGGGCAGAGGTCGTTAAATCTACTCTGTTCAATTTCTAACTGCCAAACGAATTTGTAACGCACTTCAAACTGAACACAAGAGTACGATCTCATTACCCAGATATTAGAGGAATTTTTACAAGAAGATATGTGAAAAAATCCCGGTTTCGAATATGAATACAATAAAAAACACATAATGAGAAGGGGACATAATCTATACCATGCACGATCAGCTGATGGGGAAAAACAAGTAGGAGCTGCTTGAAAGGAAAGCTGATCTATAGAATCTGAAATACAAAGAAATAGGTTGACAGAAGATAAATTAGAGGACACAGAAGAGGACATTTGTGGGTTTAAAATATGGGCTCTTCTTATTTTACAAGCTAAATTCAAGCAACAACAGACACCGATCTCGCTTCCAAGTTCGGATTTTACTTCCTCTTCTTCGTTCATCCTCAGATCAATGTTCCGGGTTCTCTTACAAAGGACACCGTTGTTTGTAAGGCTGTTTCATCTCCGTACAGCTTCTGTTTCATATCTGTCTCACGAGGCCAGTATTGTTCTCTCTTTTCCTGCGTGAGTGTGCAGCTTTGTAGGATGTGTTCCACGGTCATGATATACTCCCCACATGGGCACCTGTCATCTGTCCCAATCCTCATTTTGTTGTAAAGATGACCCTTGAGTCTGTTATGTCCAGTTCTCAGTCTGAAGATGATGACTTGCTCTTCTCTAGTTAAGTTATAGTAGCTGTTTTCTTTTCGGAAGTCGGGATGTTGATCAGACAATTTTACCGTGACGTTGGCTTTAATTATGGCCTTGTCCTCATTATATGTGATACTCAGGTCTGTTTGTGGGGATGTTCCTCCGCTCTTTGCTAGTTTGTCTGCAGCTTCATTACCTTCAATATTGCAGTGGGATGGGATCCACTGTATGACCAACCTCGGGTGTTCTACTGAGAGCTGTGTCAGTGAGAACATACGTTGCTCGAGATCTTCAACTTTGTTTTGTTTTAGCGCTGTTATTACTGACGCGGCATCAGTCAGATATACAATGTTTTCTTGGTGGATATCTTTATCTTGGATTATACATTTGTTATGGATGCCATTGACATACTTTCGTAACTGTGAATTCATATTTGGGATCAAAGTGATGATTTGCACTCTTTTCACCAGCTACGTGAACGACCAGATCTTGAAGGAATATTCCATTGTGTTCACGCTGAGAACGCATTGCAAGTGTGGTTCATCTTGCCCCATTTATTGTGACGTCAGCGCAATGGCAACATGTGTCCCAGTATGGGCAGCGGTCGACGTGTTGAATATGGCCAGCTTGACCACATAGGATGGGATAGTCTTCACCTAGCGGAACAACAGTCAAATCGATGCTAAGACTGGTCTAACAAGCCGGCAGCGAGTTTTCTTCTGCAATGAATCAAACACAGCAGCCTGATCGCCTAACATCGTGGAAAGGAGTCGGTCCCAGACTGCGAGTTGGACAATAGGAGATAGGCGTCGGTCACAGACTGCGAGTTGGACAATACGGGATAGGCGTCGGTCCCAGACTGCGAGTTGGACCATCGGGGAAAGGCGTCGGTCCCAGACTACGATTTGGACCATCGGGGTAAGGCGTTGGTCACAGACTGCGAGTTGGACCATCGGGGATAGGTGTCGTTCACAGACTGCGAGTTGGACCATCGGGGATAGGCGTCGATCACAGACTGCGAGTTGGACCATCTACTAAAATTGCGACATTGAATGCCTGTTGTTTGACATCAAACCAGGGCTGTAAACTAAGATCAACTCGTGAGTGGTTTTACTTGGTCCGACTAATGTCCGACGTATATGGCAGAACAGCATTGAGGTACACGGTCATTTTGTCCGGATGTGGGGCGGTGTTGGCGTAGACGAGTGAACCAACCACTATGTGTGCTTCTCTGTCCACCAAATGAAAGCAAAGTCAAATCTACGTACGGGCTACATCAGAGAGAGAAAGAGAAATTGATACGTCTTCAATGATACGAATAGTACAGAATCTCAGTGTTTGTACAAGTGCACCCACATCTTGCTTTCCTTGTAGCCCTTCCTGGAAACGGGCTGTTTTCATGACAGCCTGGCTAGCGGTGTGAAGGATTATTCTGATCCTCGTAGTAATGAGTGACACGCAGACGAAGCCATGCATAGCACAACCGCCTGGAGGATCCCGGTCCATTTTTATCAGCACGCTCGGGATGTGAGGAAAGCTACTGCAACCCTCCATTTAGCGCTCTGTTCAGGGCGCACAAAAGAATAAACCTACTTCTTCTTGTGATCGTATCATAGATGTTAGCACCATCGGACAAGTTTACGCGATGAGCTCGACCGTTGACTGCAGTTGCTCTTTAGCCCCATACAACTTTGATTGTAGAGTCGAATCATTTGGCCAGTGTATATTCCTTTACTGACCATACAGAGAACAGTCCTGCAAAAGATGCTCGGTAGTTTGTTCGCCTGTCCCACATGTGCACAGCAGTGAAGGAGACAGACAAAGCCTGCACATGTGTAGTATACCCACTCATTGTGGGAATTCGAAACAACAACAACAATAACAACAACAGCAACAATAACAAAAGCAATATGTATAAATGTGATGGCGATTATTCGAGAATATTTTCAGATACCTGTCACAATTACTATTAATGAAAATCTGCTTCTTTTGTAGATTAGTAGTTTATTGTGTCTGCATATGCACTATTAACGTGCCATGTCTGTGTAAAATTAGAAATGTGTTAAAAAAAAAGGACAGCACACACATTTAAAAATAACAGGATAAGCTTAGTTTATTTTAGTTTAGTAGAAAAATCAACGTCCTTGCACACGGTTGAACCCACACCTTCTCTGTTCTTCTCCATATTGTTGGAAAATCTCAGCACAATGGACGAACGCCGTACCACCGGCGAGGATCCATTCAAAGATTGGATAGTTTTTTAACATAATTTTTTATTTGTGTCAAGACAGAAGCCGTTAATCCTACTATTTTCGATTTCCAACTGCCGAGATATTTTAAACGTGCCCAACATTTCACACGCGCGTCCGATCTCTACTACTAAGAGATTCGAGGAAATACCAGAAAGTCCACGTAAAAAAATCCCGGTTTCCACCGAGATTTGAACCCGTCACCTCCAGCACCCGAGGCCGACGTCATACCTCGAGACGACTCAGTGTCCAATAAGCTTAATTACCCCATACCGAGAGTAAATGTTAACTACAGCTAACAGCAGAATATGTATGCCTTCTAGATAACTCTTCTTTTTTCCATATACAAATTGGAAATAAATAATTAAACAATGTAGGTGCACAGTGGGAGTCGCCGAATCTAAATAATGTCCACCGACGGCTGTCTGTCCCTTCGACAATAGCGCGAATTCAATAACAAAGGGACAACAGCTAAACAGAAGAAGTTCCAATGTTACTGTGTTCCTTTATGTAGCAGTAATTTAGCGGCGTATCTAAGTAGATGGTAGCATGGTTCACAAGTCAAACTTGCATGTTTTCAGGCTCATTAGCCGGCAAGGTCGTTTTCCTGTATAATATGAACCCATGATGAATCGAATGCGCTGGACCGTAAGGCGCGAAACATAAAACAACCCATTAGTAAACCACAAATGAGCACATAGAAACACACACACAGCAACAACTGTATGTAATGATGATGCTAAATATCCTTATGCCACATACGTATTCTCCCCCAACTCATGTCACTGCAGACTGTGTGATTCGTCTCTAAACGCGATGAACGAAAACAGTGCGAGTTTCAGCCCGTAGGTGTTAAGCGACCCCTGTTCTCAAAGAAGGAGTGACCAGAGTGCAGGCATCCTGAATTACCTCCAGTCGTCTTGATACTGGACCAAGGTAGTTCAGGACCAGAGAGCCAGGTTAATGACCAGCGCAAAAGCTCCTTCACTGTAATCTGCAGCGCAAGTTACATCATCAAGATAAACTCGTCTGATGATGTCATCGCCATCCCTTGCGATAGGCAACTAACATTTGTTTAAAACCTGACAAGTGTAGCGTGTAGCGTGTAGCGCGTAGCCTAGTCGACAGTGAGCTGGCTTGCTAAGAATGGGATTACACTGCGGCAGGGTTCGAAATAATGGACGGACATATATAAAAGCCGGGCGTGCTTCAATCCTGTTACGACCACTCCTCCAGTCAACCCAGCTGTAAATGGGTACCGAAATAATTAGTTGGAGAAGGTATCAGCAGGGAACTCGCCACCCCACGTCATATCGGACACGGCTTAGTCCAGGAAGTGTTATTTTAATCCCTGACAGTAGTTGTTGTCATGGCACCGACCTTTACCTTTACCTTAACAAGTCTAGAGTTATCATCTGAGATAGAAAGAAGGCTCTGGAAACATACCCCAACACGACACAGGAAGTACCATGTGATCTTATTTCCTTGTGAAGAGGTAATGGGCAGAACGCCATGCACAACTCTTATTTTTTGACATACTGAAGAGCGGAAGGATTGATGGTTTGGGTGTTGGTCTTCTGGTCACGAGGGTGTGTGTTCAAATACTCGTTGAGATTTAGCGGAGGTGGCCTACTTCTTCTTCTTCTTCTTCTTTTTCTTCTTATTCTTCAGCTTCTTTCTTCGTTCGCTTGAGATATCATTGTCTATATCTGCTTTGCTAACTCGTGTATAGCTTTCACTGTTAATGTATTTCACATATATGCCCATTAAGTTTCTTTTCCAGTGGTGTCTCTCTGGTTCAGTTGGTTTGTCTAAGCGTATTATATCCGGGGCAGTTCAGTAGTTTGTGCTCTTCAGTCTGGGGGTGGCTGTCTGAATGTGAGACATGGTTGAGTTGCCAAACTTCAATATTGTGAATTTTTGGTTTAGACGACAGTTTGAACCTGTCTGTTCATCGTCTGGTAATCGTTTTGTGTTAATTTTGGTTCCTGTTAGATTGATTTGGTCATTATTATTTTCTTCCGATGGCATGTAACGGGTACATCATCCGGTTCCTTGTCTGTAGTATTCTCCTATGCCAATCTCTCTCTCTCTCTCTCTCTCTCTCTTTCTCTCTCTCTCTCTCTCTCGTTTCCATGTACTCCAGAATGAGATAGTATCCACATCACGACAATCTTGCGCTGGTTACTCAGCAGAGCTTGTAGGCATAACAGTTTACCTGACGTCAATGCTTGAATAATGATTTTGTATAATGTAACACTGCAATACTTTCTATGTCAGAGCTGTACAACGCAAGTCTAACCAACCCGTATCCATTGATGAGTGACATCACAATGTGCAATAAATATATATTTTTAATGTCCCTTTTATGAGATCCGAAGATGCTGACCCCAGAAATGCAATGTCTCCTGAAGTGAGTCTGGTAGAGCAAAATCAACCGATAACAAGGGAAGATGTATATGAAGCCGTGAAAATGCTAAAGAGAGGGAAGGCTGTAGGTGTTGATAATATCCCAGCAGAGCTCCTACAAGTGGGAGGTGGAGGCAACAATTGATACCCTGACATACATCTGCAATAGAATTTGACAGACAGAAGAGTGGCCCTCCAGCTGGACAAAATCAGTAATTATAGCACTGCCTAAATCAGGAAACCTAAATATTTGTCAGAACTATCGAACAATCAGTCTGATAATTAAAGTTCTCTTAAGAATAATATCTAACAGACTGAAACCACAGACAGAGAATATCATTGCCGAAGAACAAGCGGGCTTTCGAGCGGGAAGGAGTACCATCGAGCAGATATTTAATCTTCGGCTAATGAATAAGAAGTACTCAGAGTATCAAAACAACTCTACCATGCCTTCATTGACTTTAGAAAGGCGTTTGGCAAAGTGTGGCATGCGGCGCTATGGTCAACAATGACGCATTATAAGTTCAACAGTGATATTGTGAGGGTAATTGCAAACCTTTATGAGCAGGCGACAAGCGCAGTCTCGGTAGAGGGAACGCTAGGCGATTGGTTCCGCACGACGTTGGGTGTAAGACAGGGATGTATACTCTCCCCAACATTCTTCAATACATTCTTGGAGAGAATAATGGAGACGACTTTAAAAGAACATGTTGGCACGGTTAAAATAGGTGACAGGCTTATCACAAACTTCCGATTTGCTGATGTATTGGCAGGCACAGAAAGAGAACTCCAGGAGTTGATTGGTAGATTGGATAGAGCGGCCCTGAGTTTTGGTATGGAAGTAAATGCAGATGAAACAAAGCTCATGACCAATAACATAGCAGGGTTTAAATCTGTAATAGAGGCAAATGGTCAGGAACTTGAGGTGGTAAAACGTTTCAAATATCTGGGATCATTGATCAGTGAAGAGGGTTCGAAGCCAGAGGTAATTGCAAGAATAGCACAAACAACAGCGGCGCTGACTAGGCTGAAACCTATATGGCAAGACAAGCGGCTCGCCCTCGGCATAAAAGTTAGACTAATGCGCTCTTTGGTGCTATCAATATTTCTGTATGCCTGCGAGACCTGGACCATTACAGCAGATATCCAGGGCAGAATACATGCAATGGAAATGAGGTGCTATAGAAAACTCCTAAATATTACATATAAAGATCGTGTCACGAGTGTAGAAATACGTCAGAGAGTTGAAGACGCTATTGGTCCTTTTGAAGATCTGTTCACAGCTATCAAAAGACGAAAGATGACCTGGTGCGGGCACGTCACGAGGTCCAACGGAATTACCAACTCGATACTCTTTGGGTCCGTACCGGGACAGAGAGGGCGAGGACGTCCAAGGAAGAGATGCGTGGACAACATCACTGAGTGGTCAGGCCTTCGTCCCGGTGAGATACGACAGGCGGCGACAGACAGAGAGGGATGTCGTGGGATTTTTGGAGTGTCTTAATGTGTGCCCCAATGACCTGATGGGTTACGGGATGAACTGAGCTGAATTGAACTGAAGATACTGCAGTAAATACCCTGACGACAGCCAGAGACTCATCGCTGGCTGCTTCTATCAGGATCAGCAAACCAGAGCTGGCAAAGACAATATTTAACCTCCAGGTCGCGGCCCTGGATACGGAATGCACTAGATGTTAATGTACTATGGCTATCTTATAGAGATTACAGAGAAATGACAAAATCGTAGCCCAAAAAAAGATCAACTGAATTTGGGTGTGTCTGGTCAAAATGCGCAGATATCACAGCCTCGCTATAAACTCCAACACAACGTCAGAACGAACGCGGAATAAGCTCTTTTTTTCAGGAAGAGAATAATATCAGCACTACATCTGGCTGTCTCCCATAAGACCAGCACTAAATTGCCCAATCACTGAACTCCAAGTGGCCTTTACGTGTTAGCTTGAGCTTAAGACACATTGCTTAATCACTAAACTCCAATTGGCCTTTACGTGTTAGCTTGAGCTTAAGACACATTGCTTAATCACTAAACTCAAATTGGCATTTACGTGTTAGCTTGAGCTTAAGACACATTGCTTAATCACTAAACTCCAATTGGCCTTTCCGTGTTAGCTTGAGCTTAAGACACATTGCTTAATCACTAAACTCCAATTGGCCTTTACGTGTTAGCTTGAGCTTAAGACACATTGCTTAATCACTAAACTCCAATTGGCCTTTCCGTGTTAGCTTGAGCTTAAGACACATTGCTTAATCACTAAACTCCAATTGGCCTTTACGTGTTAGCTTGAGCTTAAGACACATTGCTTAATCACTAAACTTCAATTGGCCTTTACGTGTTAGCTTGAGCTTAAGACACATTGCTTAATTACTAAACTTCAATTGGCCCTTATATGTTGCCTTTAGTGTAAGGCACGTTATGACAACGTCATCAATAACAAATATTGCATTGAAGAAACAAATAAACGAACGCCAACTACTATGGACACGATGGTTCAATTCATTCAATAAATACAGAAAGGAGAACTACAATAATAATAACAAATCACAACACATTTGTAACATATGATAATGAACTAAATAATTAATTACCATTCAGATAATATGAACATACAAAAACCGATTTCTAGCACAAATACTGAGTAATGAAGATCTAAGACTTACGTGGTCGAGTACTGACATTTACATGACGTGCCCAGACTACAAGATGAAACTGAGTCCAAGTCCTACATGTCTTTTATTATCTATGCCTCTACTGGATTATTATCAGGTGTATTATCAGGTGTATTATCAGGTGTATTATCAGGTGTATTCCTAACACATACTGGCCCTTTTTCTGTCTGTAGACACTCTTTTATTCAAAATTAGTAACACTGATGAGGTCGTCTACTTCTGCTTACAGATAGCAAAAGTATCAGTTAAAGTAGTCATAATAGTCTTCTTACTAGGGCTAAGAACTTAGCATCATTCAGTTGTGTGTACTTTAAAATATTCCTAACCCTTATTACCAGTTCTGCAATAACCTTGAATACTTTATTGCAAACCATAAATTTATCCATAATGCTTGAATGACTAATAACACGCCCATTTTCACTTAAAAATCTCTCATGTATTTTACACAATTCATTTCTGCTATTTAAATTGCTGTCTTTTATTACGTGTTTTACATCAAGTGCATGATTTAACTTAATCAATGTGGTTCCCTAGGGAGTATAGCCATATTGCTGCAGAGGATGATCTAATCTAATTAATTTTGTTGTGTGCTATGCTCGTTGCATCCGAGAAAGTGATAATAACTGCTGGTTACACTATACCTGATCGTGACACTCCAACTGATCGTGACACTCCAACTGATCGTGACATTCTAACTGATCATGACACTCTAACCACTGGTGACACTCCAACTGATCATGACACTCTAACCGCTGGTCACACTCCAACTGATCATGACACTCCAACTGATCATGACACTCCAACTGATCATGACACTCTAACCGCTGGTGACACTCCAACTGATCATGACACTCCAACTGATCATGACACTCTAACTGATCATGACACTCCAACTGATCGTGACAATCCAACTGCTGGTGACACTCCAACTGCTGGTGACACTCCAACTGATGGTGACACTCCAACTGATGGTGACACTCCAACTGCTGGTGACACTCTAACTGATCATGACACTCCAACTGCTGGTGACACTCCAACTGATCATGACACTCCAACTGATGGTGACACGCCAACTGATCATGACACTCCAACTGCTGGTGACACTCCAACTGATCATGAGACTCCAACTGCTGGTGACACTCCAACTGATCATGACACTCCAACTGATCATGACACTCAAACTGATCGTGACACTGCAACTGCTAGTGACACTCCAACTGCTGGTGACACTTCAACTGATGGTGACACACCAACTGATCATGACACTCAAACTGATCATGACACTCCAACTGATCATGACACTCCAACTGACCATGACACTCCAACTGATGGTGACACGCCAACTGATCATGACACTCTAGCTGCTGGTGACACGCCAACTGATCATGACACTCTAACTGATCATGACACTCTAACCGTTGGTGACACTCCAACTGATCATGACACTCTAACCGTTGGTGACACTCCAACTGATCATGACACTCTAACCGTTGGTGACACTCCAACTGATCATGACACTCCAACTGATCATGACACTCTACCGCTGGTGACACTCCAACTGATCATGACACTCCAAATGATCATGACAGTCTAGCTAATCATGAAAGTCTAGCTAAACATGTCTCTCCAAATGATTATGACGCTCTGACTGCTTGTGACGCTCTAACTACCCATGACGCTTCGCAACCCGAAACGTTCCAACTGCTCATAACCCTCAACTTGTCATGCCATCCTCTTAGTTTTGTAACCAAGATGATCCCCTGCCTTGCTGGCTGAGTGGTGTGTATGTCAGTCTTCTGACCACTAGGATATACAACCAAAACCGATAAGTTATTGCTATTTTTCTATTTATGGTAAAATAAGAAACCTAATCGTTACAGTTCGTTGCGATTGCATGGACAAGCGCCTTTTTTCCTAACTTTCTAGAAAATTATCCCCATTGTTTCTTGATCTCTCAAGTCCTCTCTTTCCCCGCCGATTCTTCTTTCTTTTGGCTCGATGCCAAGCTTCCGTCTTCTTCTTCTTCTTCTTCTTCTTCTTCTTCTTCGTACGCAGTCAGACAGTAACCATTATTTTTTCGAAAAAAGCGGCGGTCATCCTGAGGCTGTCGCCGCTGCCATAGAGCTTGTCTTGCAGTTCCACTGGTGTTGGCCACATCTGCTCTCTTTGATCCTCGTATGTCGGGCAGTTCTGCAGCAGATGTTCAGCGGTCATTTTACCAGTACCGCACGGGCATTCGTCGGTACACCCTATCTTCAATTTGTTGAATAGGTGGTACCTCAGTCTATTGTGGCCAGTGCGAAGTCTGAAGACAACGACCTGCTCTCTTCGGTTCAACTGGTAATAGGCATCGTTTTTGGTGTAACCAATATGTTCGGTTTCCCATTTGGTCATGTATCTGGCTTTGATAAGCCGTTTTGACTCTTCGTACGTCATACTAGTATCTGTTTGTGGTAGTCTTGCACCTTCTTTTGCCAGTCTGTCTGCCTCCTCGTTGCCTTGGATGTTGCAGTGTGATGGGACCCACTGTACCACTACCCTTTTTGGTGCGGACTGCTGGCACAGTTTGCAGAGTGCTGCTCTTAAGTCATTAAGCTCAGTGTTTTTCTGGCTTTTTAGCGCTGTGACTACGGCGAGAGGATCTGTAAGCAGGACTATATGGCTTTCATTTTCACTGTGTCTTACCATTTCTTCCACTGCCGCCCTCAGTGCCTCTGCCTCCGCTCTGAAATTGCTTGTGTACTTACCAGTAGCGAATGACAGTGTTATTTGTTTTCCATTTGGTAGGTTCAAGAATGCTCCTGCCCCTCCGTTCTGTGTAGTGTTTGTTACAGAACCGTCGGTCTATGCATGGGTCCAGTCCATGCTTGGGTAGCTTTTCGATATGAAGCTTAGGGTAGTATCTCTCCTTTCTTTTTCAGTCTGGCAGTGTTTGTTTGCAATACCTGGTATATTTTCTACCACCTCTGGAAATATATCCTGCCTCCAGGTAGGTTTTCGTACAGTAGTGATGGGTTTTGGTGTTGTTAGTGCGTTTATGGGATCTTCGTGCATCTTTGCTTTGGCTATTTCTGCAAAGTTTCTCCGCTTTAGTTTCCCATTTCCCAAATTGTTTAGTCTCTGGTGCATTGGATGATCAGTCAGTCTTCGGAGTTTCTCTGACTGCAGCTGGGCTCTGCAGTCTCTTCTATCGGTCATGGGTTGCAGTTTTGTAAACTTTTCAAGTTTTAGAATTGGCGTTGACTTCATGCCTCCTGTTATAATTCTCATGGCTTGGTTTTGAAGTTTGCTAACTTTATCGAAGTTCGCCTTTGCTGCTGTTGTCCATGCCGCAATGCCAAACTCGAGAACTGGTCTCACTCTTCCAGTGTACAGTTTTTTTAGTATGCCTTCGTCTGCTCCCCAGCTTGTGCCAGCAAGTTTCCTCATGATTGCCATTCTTTCTCTGGCTGTCATTCGGTTTCTCTCAATCTGACTTTTCCATGTCATGCGCCGATCAAATGTGACTCCCAGATAGGTTGGGTTGTCGTTTGGCTGCAGGAATTTGCCATTTAAACTTAATTTGGTATTTTGGGGTTTTAATGAAAGTGAGAATATTGTGCATGTGGTTTTCTCCTCGTTTATTTTAACCAGCAATGAGTTCGCCCACTCTTCCAGCGATGTTAGGGCCGTCTGCATCCGATTTCTTGCTATGGTGAGATTCTTTTCAGAGGTCCACATAGCCAGATCGTCTGCAAACATTGAGCTAGGGACTCTCCTTGGTATATTCTCTGTGATGTCGTTTATATATACCAGGAAGAGTGTGGGTGACAGTACTCCCCCTTGGGGTACTCCCTGCTCGAGTGTCACCTTTTTGCTCATCTGCCCTTGTACTTGGACTCTGGCCGTTCTTTGTTTGAGGTAGTGGTTGATCCACTTGAACATTTTCCCACGAACATCACTTCTTCTTAGCTTGACTCTAAGTCCGTCTTTCCAGACTTTGTCAAATTCCTTTTCCAGATCCACCCAAACAGCTACTGTGTGTTTCTGTGCCTGGTAGGCATCTTCTATTTCCTGGGCTATGAGGATGACCTGGTCTTCAGTGGATCTATGCTGTCTAAAGCCGGCTTGCTGTGGAATTAGTTTTCGTTTTTCTTCCAGATGCCACATCAGTCTGGTGTTTATCATACGTTCCATCAGCTTACCGACACAGCTCAGTAGGCTGATGGGCCTTTATCCATTTGGATCTGTTTTGTCCTTTCCTGTTTTTGGTACTGGTACCAGTATTGCGTCTTTCCATGCCTGGGGTACAATTCCCCTTTTCCAGCTTTGGTTCAGGACCGATAGCAGTTTCCTCTTCGCTGTTTGGCCCAGCCCCATCAGCATTTCGTTTGTTATCCCGTCTTTTCCGGGAGATTTCCTTTTCTTTAATGCTCTCATAGCCTCTTGCATTTCGCGCATTGTTAATTTGTCCATTATGTGCTCTTCAGGTGCCGTTTTCATGTTGTCGTGCCCCTTTAGCTCTTCGCTAAAGTCTGTATGCTTATCTGCAGGGACCTCGATGTGGTATGATCTGGCATAGTGATCGACAAAAGCGTTTGCGGCTTTCTTACCTGTGATCAAGTTATCGCCCTGCTTGATGGTAATATGTTTGTTTGACGGGGTTTCGTCGTTCATGGCTCTGACTAGCTTCCATAGCTTGTTCCCGTCTTTGTCCAGGTTTAGGCTTTCCGTTTTATTTTTCCAGCTTTCTCTTGCTGTTTGCTTGAGAGTGTGTTTGTATTTCGCCGTGGCGGCTTTGAGGGCGATGTTTGCCTCCATGGATTGTTCTCGCTCTGCCATGTTCCTAGCATTTGTTACTGCATCTTCCGCTTTCTGCAACTCATCATTCCAGTAGGGCTTATAGTTTTTCCTAGCTCCTCTTGGGATGGTTTCAGTGGCGGCTTGCATTATTGCCTTGCTTAGGCTTTCCACCATAGGCTTCATTTTGTTGTTTCGTGTGTTGATGGTTTCACACAGCCCATCTGTCAGGATTGCAAATCTGTCCCAGTCGGCTCGTTTGTAATTCCAACGTGGGAGCGGTTTTGTTTCCTGTGGGCCTACTTCCGTGTCAATGGTTAGCCTGATCGGCCTGTGGTCGCTACCTGCCAGTTGGTTTAGCACCTGGCGGTCTATTTTATGGTGTATGTCCTGTGTGGAGAAGGCCAAATCTGGAGTCGAGGTGGTATGCCATGTTCTTGAATAGAAGCTAGGGCTATCCTCCGGCCTATTGATTAGGGAGAGATTTGCATCTATCTCCCAATCTTCCACTTCGTCACCTCTGCTGTCTGTGTCAGAGTATCCCCATCTCTGCGAGTGGCTGTTGAAATCTCCAACTACTATGCAGTTGGAGTCTCTGACCTCCATACTCGAGAGCGATAGGTCTCTATTTGGTGGTCCGTACAGATTGAAAATGCGGAGCTTCGTCTCTTGAGCCATTATGTCAACTCCTACAATTTCTGCTTGTCCGGTGTGACTGACAGATACCGCGCTACTCGGTATGCAGTTTCTGGTCAGTATCAGGACCCCTCCTTTGTGGCCTTCTCTATCGAGACGGAAGGTCTGGTATCCTCTGATTGAGAATTTGTGATTATTGTTGAGGTGCGTTTCCTGGATACATGCCACGTCAATCTTACCTTCATGCAGGTGATGTGTTAGGGAAAGTTTTTTGTTAATGACTCCCTCCGCATTCCACTGTAGTATTTTGAGGGTCTTGAATTTTTGGTCAATAAAAGTTGCCCCATAGCCATGTGCCTTGACTCCACGACACATGGGTGGGTGACCACCAGTAGTCAAGGGTGGGCCCCTTCGAGGCGTGAGGCCCGGAACTATCGCTGCCTGGCGAGACTCCGCAGGATGAGCGCCATGCATTTTTCTAATCGGTTGTACTGTCATCATGCTGCGATTTACGTTGCACTGTTTTGTTAGGCTTGCGGTCCCGTGCATCCGATTTCAACAGGCGTTTCTGTAGGGATGCCCTCCTTAGCCTTTGGCTGTCCCCAGCCTATCTGCAAGGCAGCAGTTGTTTATGATCAGAGCCAAGCTTCGAACCCGGTGAGTTTCACGCAAGAGACTGCGTTTCATGTCTTCGCCTGTTCCTCACAGCGTTTTGAGCATGGTCCCTCCCATTGGCCAGGATTGCCATTCTTTGGTTTCTATAAGTGTGGCAGTGATGCAGGAAATGTTCTGATGTTTGCTTTGGTATTCCCCAATTGCATGTGACAGTGTCTCCAAAACCCATTTTGTGGAGGTGGGGCTTGAATCTGCAATGTCCAATTCAGATCTTTGTCAAGTTTGTCAATGCTGTCATTTTTTTTGTCTTGCATTATTTTTGCTGGTTTCTCCATTCCGTTTTTTTTGATCGTTCGATGAGTGCCTTTGCTTCTTTATAGTACGGTGGATTGTGAGTTTGCATGCCGCCATTTCCGACTCTGCGAGCACTTATGCCCTCTCCTGCCCTCTCCTTTCCAAGGATCTCACAGTGGGCAGGAATCCACTGTAGGAGTAGATCTGCTTTTGCGACAGCAAATCGGTGTTATATTTTATTTCGAATGAGAGTCTATCTTGATTTAAGATAGGTTCAAGTACGCTCGTGGCCGTTTTCCTTGTGTTTTTAGCTGATTCCCCGCTGATTCAAATTGCAGACATGTTGGGTACATGATACCAATGACTGTAAACATGTCAGTTCCGGGAACCCATAACATTAGATAACAAGACTTCACAGCACAGTGGAAACCCTAGAAACTTTGGATGAACGGTTTAACAACATAATTTTCAGATATGTATTTAAATTATTAACGTCCACATAGTAGGCTCACAAACATAGTCTTTCATGACTTCTAACGATGCAAGTAGACTTATGGTTCAGTAAATTCTTCTTCTTCTTTTTCTTCTTCTTCTTTTTATTCTTCGTACGATGCCAGCCGTTGACTTGGATTTGTTCAAAGAAAGCAGGAGCCATCCTGAGGCTGTCGACACTGCCATAGAGCTTGTCTAGTGTTGGCACTGGTGATGCCCGCGTGTTCTTTCTCTGGTCCTTATATAACGAGGCGTTTTTGCAGCAGATATACAAGGGTAATTTTCCCAGTACCGCAATGTATTCGTCAGTAGCACCTATCTTTAGTTTATTAAATAGAAGGTACCTCAGTCTATTGTAGTCTGTGGACAATCATTTGTTGTGAAGCCAGAATACTCAGTGTCCCATTTGTCCATGTATCTGGCCATAATAAATCGTTCAGCGGAGTAAATTAAATAATAGTCTCTTGGTCTCCACAACGTGGTGATATTATTACTGTTATTCGTTTCCGAAATGGGTTCTGGCCAAGTCACAACATCAAAAGATGTAGACGTGTCAAATGATATTCCGGTGAATAGAAGTCACGATCTCAAAGAAAACTAACTTAGAAATGCGGAAGTCTGACATAACGTGGATACAATGCTAAGAACGGCAGATATTGACAAACTTATAATTAGGTGGTTGGCCATGTGAGAAGAAAATATCAAACCTACCAATCGCGCGAATGTACCAGGGCTTCAGTGCAGGAGGAAGACAAACAATGGGACACATTTAGAGGAGGTCTACAAACAGATCGCAGTGCCCGATACACATGACAGCATCAATCAACTCACAAGGAGATACACGAGCACCATTTTCGGCTGAGAACCAACCACACCCGACTTAAGAAGGACCTGTGCAGTAATCTGGCTGGCTGTGTGCACTCCCATTCTGAACCATTGATCATCATCTCTTTGAGAACTCGCTGCTCAATGATGTGAAATAATACTTCTACCTATGAGACTAAACAGATCGAAAACTTTGTATAGTAATAAACAGCCGCTAACAAATACGTACCACTACTACTAAAAGCATTGGGCCTAAGGGCGAGAGCATGGACGCTGCTGAATTCTTAAAAACAATTATAGACATAAACTGTTTAAGAAACACTTCAGTGAGATGGATTAAAAATAAAACATCCACGCAGATGGCATAAAAAGAATGACGTGCTTGTCCCGATGCAAGTTGACAGATGAGATGATGAGTGAATGTAGCATGAGCTCTGTGGGCAGCCATGAAATGATTATAAGACTTTATAGGGCTCTATTAAAAAATATCAGAACTCTATTCTTTCGCTTTAGTCAACTTCGTATATTCTAGAATTATATTCTTTCCATCTATTCAACTTCGATATATTGAAAACAAATTTAGCGATTCTCAAGCTTCACGTTAAATATACATTTTAATTACACACACACCTATGTGAGAACGGACATCTAGGCATCAGAGCTATTTCTCATGACATAGATGGAAGACCTACGACGCAAAACAAAGGAGCCTAAACCACTTCAATCGAACTTTTTCTGTTTACACTGTTCAATCGAGAATCGGCAAAATCAACAAGGAAAATCGATGTCCCTCAACGACAGATGCAGCCACCGCCATCACTACAACAGACCAGCTTACTGACCGTCTGTCAAAACGCAAAAGGCCATAATGAATATATATTCCGTGGCGAACTCGTTAAGCCGTCGACCTCATGATCAGGTGGTGTGGGTTCGACTCTGAACTTCGCCGTCTTTTTCACGAGTGCTTGATGCGGATTCCACTCCATCTCGTAGTCGCTCCATAGTCGTCTTGCCCTTGACTTGCCACTGGGGTCGGGCGACTCGAGACGAGAGAGTGAGGATAAAAAGTATCGCAGTTAATCCTTACTAAAAATAGTGCTAGCAAAATAAATTATGCCATCATCGTCTGCGATGGACGGCGGCCTTTGCCTTTGCATTTATGTATTTATATATTCAACATGACATGTTACACAACAAAATGAGTTTTAACTTTCAGCTATAGAATGGACTCTATATATGAGCAATGTTTCTACTGAACTAGTCCGGCTATCTGTTCACCAAATTCTATAGCCCATTCCAAAATTCTTACCCGCACTCTACATCAATGTTCTAGAAAACGACCTCATGTAAAGCAGTGATTTTTTTGCAATCCTACATACATTTTCCATGACCTTCTGTTTTTATGTTCGATTAATTTAAATAAAATGTGGTATTAGTACAGAGCCCCTATCTATTATATAGTACTGCAAATTCCCAAAGCAATTTCAACCATACTATAGATTTTACAGTGACATACAACAAAATAGTGACAGGGCGTTGCAAAGGCGTATCAACATCACCCATGTAACAGCGCTAACTCTATATAAGACATAGGGGAATTTACTTCATGACCAAAGGAAATGTTAAATGCACAGTTCTTCTTCTTCCGCGATCAACTTGTGTTATGTTTCTATTCAGTTTTGGGACATGAACGAAAGGGTACACTTCCAATTGTGTTTGTGATGCAGCGTCGCTCCTGAGTTAGACCTTGGTTCCTTGGTTTCTGAATATGGGTGGTGCAGTATTGGGTGCAGAGATGGGTACTAAGGAATTTGGAGATTCAGAAAGGAAGTGGTTGAATCCCCGCCCATCTCGAAGTACTATCCATCTTTCTTCACTAACACTTCTAAATGAAAAGTAAACAATAGAGATCCATAACCATGTTAGGTAGATTACGTGAGGCAGTTGGTTAATTTGTCATTAACGTAGATTGGCATTTGAACTACTTTATTCCGAATCTGACTACTCTAAGAGATAGGCGACTGTTAACGGCTGGAGGAACTGCTATCCATCTCATTGCCTGTGTTCCCTCCTATCGGAGCACGTGCTCTTCACATTTCTTCCAGCACTCAATATTTATATTTGAGAGAGTGCCACGTGTCAAGTCTTTAACATCACACAAATTCGAAAAGGCCTGTTCTGTGATGTCACTTGCCCTTTGACAACACCTCACACATATTATATGAAGATTGAGGTGTGAATGGTAAGGTGGGATTGGAAGAAACGTCTGGTGGCTATACTATGCAATGCTTTTGTCGGTAGGATACATCTTTGTCTATCTAGTCATTCTCATGAACTGCAATAACTCAGGTTTTAAATGTGTATTGTAAAAAGTGCCATTTTTCTTTGCAAGCCACATCATGATAGTTTGTTTTGTGCTTGATTAAATTGGAATTGTAACCTATTGACAACATTATGACAAGATTGTCTTCTACAAATCATGACAAGCTTGACATATTGGGGATTAGCGTGTTTCCTATCAAGCGATAGTCTGTCAGATCAGGTCATCCCGTAACCAGTGAGATCGATGGGACACTCATGAAGACATCCTCACAAACTCCGGTCACCTTTCTCTTTCATTGGTCGCTGCCTGTGCCTCTTCTGGTCGGAGATTGGTCCATTCTTTTATGTTGTCCTCCCACCTCTTTCTGGAGCGGCCGTTTCGTTGTCTGAATAGCACCTTTAAGTGCAGGATCGTATTTGTAAGACCATTTGATCTCGATATATGTCCGTACCAAGCGAGTTTCCTTCTTTTGAAGACCCTATTGCTGTTGTAATTCGATTTCGTATTTCCTCTTTGTAGGTGGCGTTTAAAAGTCTTCAGAAACATCTCATCTCCAAGGCCTGTATCTTTCGCTGAAGGTCAGCTGTAACTGTCCATGTCTCACAAGCATAGAGGAATATCGACAGGATCAGTGTACGCATTAATCTGATTTTCGTGCATAGTGCTAACCGTTTATCTTGCCAGATTTTGTTAAGCCGTCCAAGCGCCGCTATTGTCTGTGCTATTCTGGCTAACACCTCCCATTTGGATCCTTCATCACTGAAAATCGACCAAAGATATTTAAAACGGTCAACCACTACGAGTTCCTCACCATTAGCTTTTATCCCGTGGCGTTGTTGGTCATTAATTGTGTCTTTCCAGCGTTTATCTCCATACCATAGTCAAGGGCTGTTTCATCGAGCCTTCTGACCCATTCCTGGAGTTCTCTTCTGAACCCGCCAACCCGTCGATATCATCTGTAAAACGAAGGCTGGTAATTGTTCGGCTTCCCTATCTTGACAGTACCAACGTGACCTCCAAGTGCTTCACTCATAATTCCTTCAAGGAATATATTGAAGAGAGTTGGAGAGAGTGTACACCCCTGTCTCACACCAACTGATGTACGAAACCAGTCCACGCGCCTCCCATTAACAAGAATAGCGCCAGGCGCCTTGTCATACAGGTGTTCAAGGACGTTTATCATAATTCTATTGATTTTATATATCTTCATGGTTGCCCATAGCACTTTATGCCATATCCTATCAAACACCTTAAAATTAACAAACACAATATACAGTTTTTGCTGCTGTTCTAGATATTTCTCGCTTAGCAGCCTAAAATTAAATTTATGTTATGTAGTGCTTCTTCCCTGTCTGAACCCTGCTTGCTCCTCAGCAATGATGTTCTCTGCTTGGGGTTTCAATCGGTCGAGGATTAATCTAAGTATGACCTTGCTATAGTGGCTGATGAGGCTTATTGTTTGTAATTTTGGCACAGCTTTAGGTTTCCAGACTTAAGTAACGGTATAACCATTGATTTTGTCCTTAAGTCTGGCCAGTTTCCTGTCGCCCATATTTTGTTGCAGATGTGTGTCAGGCCTTCCACCACTACCTCCCCACCTGCCTGTAAGAACTCTGCTGGTATATCGTTCAAGCCGGCCGCCTTCCCTCTTCTCAATGTCGTTACTGCTGCAGCTACCTCTTTCTTCGTTATCAGTTGGTTATCCTCTATAGTTGTTGATGTTGGAGGTATTGTTTTCTCAGGTTTATTCCATCCCTAACAGTTGTATAACTTGGAACAGTACTCTGTCTAACGTGCCAGTACGTCATTGTCCTCAATAAGGTCGCTTTTGTCCTGGATGATAAAGTTCCTGCCTTGTCTTGGTGTTACCAGTTCTTTGACCACCGTGTATGCTCCTTTAGCGTAATTTCTGTTTAATCTCTCTTCGATGTTTGTACATTGCTCACATATCCACGCTTCTTTGGCCTCTGTCTTGTTTTGTTGTATCGCTTTCTTGAGCTTTTTATATCTGCCGACCTCATCAGGTGGATGTTTTTTGTTTTTCAGTGATCTTCTTCTATCACAAAGGTCTAGAATTTCTTTAGTCATCCGTGACTTCTTTTTTGTTTGGTGGCACCTCATGATCTCTGTATCTGTATTATTGAGTGCTGAGTTAAGAGACTCTGTTGTTGTAATGGTATCCAGTCCCTTTCTGCATTGGGTCTTTTAGATTGGGTCTTTCCTATCTAATCACTAAAAATATGTCCTTTCACTTAGGGGTTATAGTCTCTACCAGACGTCTTCCACTGTTCGCTTCGATAGCAAGTTATTCTTCTATGGCATTTTCCATTCCCCATAGTATGCCTGACTCAAGCACTTTAACTTCTTCCGGAATGTTGTTCTTCATCTGCCAAATGTTGTCTTTCATCTGTGGAGTGTTGTCTTTCATCTGCCGAATGTTGTCTATCATATGCCGAATCCTGTCTCTCATCTGCAGAATGTTGTTTTTCATTTGTGGAATGTTGTCTTTTATCTGCAGAAAGTTGTCTTTCATCTGCCAAATTATGTCTTTCATCTGTTAAATGTTGTTTTTCTCCCCTCGAATGTTGCCTTTCATCTGTCAAATACTATCTTGCATCTCTCGCATATTGTCTTTAATTTGTCAATTGCTGTCTTTCATTACTCTAATGTTGACGTCATCTGTCAAATGATATATTTCATCCATCGAATATTGTCTTTCATCTGCCAAATGCTGTTTTTTATCCCTCAAACAGGGGACCGCATGAGCTAGTGGTTAAGTGACGGCTAACAACCCTCATAACAGCACCGGCAGTTACCCCGGAGAAGAAAACCCATAGAAAATGCAGGAGGAAGCAGAGCCTTACGTAAAATGCATGCCGAAGTCGGATGCACTGGGCAGACAGGCGCACAATAAAAACCATAGTGCAGCGCACACCGCCTTGTGCAATAGAGAAATAAGTAAATAAAACGCAAAGAAATACAAAAAATAAACGCACCAAATGTTGTCTTTCATTTGTCAATTACTGTCGTTCATCCCTCGAATGTTGTCTTTCATCTGTAAAATGCTTTCTTTCATCCCTCGAATGTTGTCTTTCATCTGTAAAATGCTTTCTTTCATCCCTCGAATGTTGTCGTTCATCTGTAAAATTCTTTCTTTCAACCCTCGAATGTTGTCTTTCATCTTTAAAATGCTTTCTTTCATCCCTCGAATGTTGTCTTTCATCTGTAAAATGCTTTCTTTCATCTCTCGAATGTTGTCTTTCATCTGTAAAATGCTTTCTTTCAACCCTCGAATGTTGTCTTTCATCTTTAAAATGCTTTCTTTCATCCCTCGAATGGTGTCTTTCATCTGTAAAATGCTTTCTTTCATCTCTCGAATGTTGTCTTTCATCTGTAAAATGCTTTCTTTCAACCCTCGAATGTTGTCTTTCATCTTTAAAATGCTTTCTTTCATCCCTCGAATGTTGTCTTTCATCTGTAAAATGCTTTCTTTCATCCCTCCAATGTTGTCTTTCATATGTCAAATGCAGGGGACTAAGACTGACGTCTGGTCAGGCAAAATATACTTAATCAAACATATTAGTCAGGGTCAAGTAAATCAAAGTGGCCAAGACCCTCACCTCAGCTTCCTAGTAGCCCTCACTGGAAACGGGCTATTTTTATAGGAGCCCGGCTAACGAGGTGAGGGATCGACACAATCCCCGTAGTAGTAAGTAACACGCAGATGAAGCCAAGCATAGCACAACCGGCTGGAGGACTACGGTAAACCTTCATCAGCACGCTCGGGATGTGAAGAAAGCTACTGCAACCTGCCACCTAACGTTCTTTTCAGGGCGCACAAAAGAGTAAAACTACACATTGTGAGCATTGGCAAACAACAACAACAACATCTAACAACACTGTCTGTCATCCTTCGAATGATGTCTTTCGTCTGTCAAATGCTTTCTGTCATCCCTCAAATGTTTCTTTCGTCTTTCAAATGCTTTCTGTCATTCCTCAATCGTTTCTTTCGTCTGTCAAATGCTTTCTGTCATCCCTCAAATGTTTCTTTCGTCTGTCAAATGCTTTCTGTCATTCCTCAAATGTTTCTTTCGTCTGTCAAATGCTTTCTGTCATCCCTCAAATGTTTCTTTCGTCTGTCAAATGATGTATGTCATCCCTCAAATGTTTCTTTCGTCTGTCAAATGATGTATGTCATCCCTCGAATGATGTCTTTCGTCTGCCAAATGACCCATGTCTTATTGGGATACACCTGGTCCTTCAGGTGTAATATAAAATAATAAAAATGGTATCCAACTTTTGAATGTGAAAGAGAACTATTAGCCACCCTGTGGCCCTATTTGGTGAAGCAGAGTTCCTTTTTACATTTGGTGGCGCATAGTTCAGACATTACATTTGGTGGAGCATAGTTCAGACATTACATTTGGTGGTGCATAGTTCAGACATTACATTTGGTGGCGCATAGTTCAGATATTACATTTGGTGGCGCATAGTTCAGACATTACATTTGGTGGCGCATAGTTCAGACATTACATTTGGTGGCGCATAGTTCAGACATTACATTTGGTGGCGCATAGTTCAGACATTACATTATGTGGAGCATAGTTCAGACATTACATTTGGTGGAGCACAGGCCAGACATTACATTATGTGGAGCATAGTTCAGTCATTACATTTGGTGGAGCACAGTTCAGACATTACATTTGGTGGAGCATAGTTCAGACATTACATTTGGTGGAGCATAGTTTAGACATTACATTTGGTGGAGCATAGTTTAGACATTACATTTGGTGGCGCATAGTTCAAACTTTACATTTGGTGGCGCATAGTTTAGACATTACATTATGTGGAGCATAGTTCAGACATTACATTTGGTGGAGCACATTCCAGACATTACATTTGGTGGAGCATAGTTCAGTCATTACATTTGGTGGAGCACAGTTCAGACATTACATTTGGTGGAGCACAGTTCAGACATTACATTTGGTGGCGCATAGTTCAAACATTACATTTGGTGGCGCATAGTTTAGACATTACATTATGTGGAGCATAGTTCAGACATTACATTTGGTGGAGCACAGTCCAGACATTACATTTGGTGGAGCATAGTTCAGTCATTACATTTGGTGGAGCACAGTTCAGACATTACATTTGGTGGAGCACAGTTCAGACATTACATTTGGTGAAGCACAGTTCCGTCACTACATTTGGTTAAGCATAATTAAGACACTACTTTGGGGAAACGTAGTTCCAGAAGTCACTACATTTGGTGGAATGTAGTACCGGCCGTCACTACATTTGGTGGAGCATATTTCCGTCACTACATTTGAATTAGCATAGTTTTATCATTACATTTGGTGGATCATAGTTCTTTAATTACATTTGGTTGAGCATAGTTGCGTCACTACATTTTGTGGAACAAAGTTCCGACTGACACTACATTTGGTGGAGCATAATTTCGTTTGACATTGCATTTGATGAAGCAAAGTTCCATCACTAGATAGATTTATTATCGTTCCGACACTACATTTGATGGAGGATAGTTCAGTCACTACATGTGGTGGAGCATAGTTCAGTCACTACATTTGGTGAAGCACAGTTCAGTCATTACATAAATGCAGCATAGTTACATTACTACATTTGGCATACTTTTGACGCACTTTAAAGAAAAACTGCTTCCAATCAAATGCGGATTCATTGCAATAATTTTTACATGTTGCAGTTGCTAACTCCATGAACAGCCTTCTAATCACATATCACAATATGCAAAGGAAGGCATTAAAATAATACAATCTTCTGTATGTCCCGGAATCACTCAAAGGCTACGCTGTATGTACGGGTGTAAGTGTACATGTTTATATCCTGACCTGGACATTGGTTAATAGCACTAAATTGTATGTTTATTTTGAAAAGTGGCTGTTAGATATGATTGTAAAAGCAGTTCTTATCTTGTAACGTAATACCAACCTTTCTAGGAACATAAATGTTTGTGATATTATTTCGGTTAGTAGAATATCCTTGACTTTCGTATAAAGATGAACGCTGGAAAGACAAAATTAATGACCAACAACTCCAAGGGCTTCAACAGCAGGATAAAAGGTAACGGTCAGGAACTCGAAACGGCTGACCATTTTAAATATCTTTGGTCGATTGTCAGTGATGAAGGATCAAAATGTGAAGTGTTGGCCAGAATAGTACAGACAATAGCGGCGCTTGCACGGCTTAACAAAATCTGGCAAGATAAACTGTTAGCACTGTTCACAAAAATCAGATTAATGCGTACACTGGTCCTGTGAATATTCCTCTATGCTTGTGAGACATGGACAATTACAGCTGACATTCAACGAAGGATACAGTCCTTGGTGATGAGATGTTTCCGAAGACTTTTAAACGTCACGTACAAAGATCGAGTTACAAATGAGGAAATACAAGAAAGAATTACAACAACAATAGGGCCTTTTGAAGACCTCTTGGCTACTGTCTAAAGAAGGAAACTCACTTGGTACGGTCACATATCGAGATCAAAGGGTATTGCAAATACAATCCTCCACGGAAAGGTGCAAGGCAGACGACAAAGAGGCCGTCCTAAAAAGAGGTGGGAGGACAACATAAAAGAATGGACCAATCTCCGACCAGAAGTGTCACAGGCAGCGGCATCTGACAGAGAAGAGTGGCGTTGTAAGGATGCCTTCATGTGTGCCCCAACGACCTTACCGGTTACGGGATGACCTGAACTGACCTGACCTGAGAATATCCCAGGCTTCTGGAGGGTCAAGGTACTTTTTTGAAATCCATGTCCGGTTCTAATTAAGAAACAATGAAACGGACCCATCATTGAGTGCCATATGAGGTTCAACTGTCAATCAGCGCCTCTCAATCGTTTGTCCTTTCAGAATTGCAGAGCTGTTGAAAACACATTTTTCTTGTTCCGTTTTGCAATGGTATGCCATTTATTTTTCCAAATGCAATATTGCCATGGTGTGCCATATCTTTTTTCTCATCCAATTTTCCAATGGTATGTCGTATCTATTTTTCCAATTCATTTTTCCCATGGTAGGCCATATCGTTTATAATCTTCAGTTTTGCCATACTAACCCATATCTTTTTTCCCATGGTATGCCGTATCTTTTTTCTCATACAATTTTCCCATGGTATACCATATGTTTTTCCTCATCCAATTTGCCCATGGTATGCCTAATCTTCATTCTCATCCAATTTTTCTATGGTATGCCGTATCATTTCCCAATCCAGTTTTCTCAACTGTCCCAAAACTGTTTTCACATCCAGTTTTTCTATAATTTATCATATGTGTTTGCCATTCAGTTGAGCTATACTATCCATATCGTGTTTCTTTGATCTCTCCTGCCTCTCTTGCTCTCCATATTTACTGTTGCCACAAAGTTGACCAGACTTTCGACCGTGAGTATGTATCAAATTAACGTTGTATGAAGTCTTCCAATGTTATTAATCAATGATATGCTCAAATTGTATCCTTGTAACATTAATCAATGATATGCTCAAATTGTATCCTTGTAACATTAATCAATGATATGCTCATATTTTATCCTTGTAACATTAATCATTGATATGCTCATATTTTATCCTTGTAACATTAATCTATGATATACTCATATTGTATCCTTGTAACATTAATGGATAATATGCTCAAATTGTATCCTTGTAACATTAATGGATGATATGCTCAAATTGTATCCTTGTAACATTAATGGATGATATGCTCAAATTGTATCCTTGTAACATTAATGGATGATATGCTCAAATTGTATCTTTGTAACATTAATGGATGATATGCTCAAATTGTATCCTTGTAACATTAATTAATGATATGCTCAAATTGTATCCTTGTAACATTAATCGATGATATACTCATATTGTATCCTTGTAACATTAATCAATGATATGCTCATATTGTATCCTTGTTTCATTAATCAATGATATGCTCATATTGTATCCTTGTAACATTAATCAATGATATGCTCATATTGTATCCTTGTAACATTAATCAATGATATGCTCCTATTGTATCCTTGTAACATTAATCAATGACATGCTCATATTGTATCCTTGTAACATTAATCAATGACATGCTCATATTGTATCCTTGTAACATTAATCAATGACATGCTCATATTGTATCCTTTTAACATTAATCAATGATATGCTCATATTGTATCCTTGTAACATTAATCAATGACATGCTCATATTGTATCCTTTTAACATTAATCAATGATATACTCATATTGTATCCTTGTAACATTATATCGATGATTGTATGTTACTGTCGAATGTATACGCTGCATTCTTTTCAGTAGCCACATTTATGGCTGTGTATTCAGTATCAATGTTTCACAACTATATTGGTTCCATATAACACTGTAAATCTTTCTTTCTGTGCCGTTCTCTCACCTCTCTCTCTCTCTCTCTCTCTCTCTCTCTCTCATCGTTGTGTCCAGGAACATGGTCATTGATATGCTTCTTATTTAGACTCTCTGGCATTTGTACGCTGCTACAGAGAGCCCAGATCAGATGTACAGGGTATGTTGTTTGCATGTCAGTTAAGCGTCTCCCTAAAGAACTGTTGTATTGTTAGCTCATGACATGACTTAATAAACTATCCAAAGATACTCTAAACGTTTCTTTGAAATGTTTCTCCATTGATGTTGTTGACTGGGAGCTGCTTGCTCCGAACCGCTCAGCCTGGCGCACTGCCGTCACACGTGGTGCTTACAACACTGAGCAGATGACCAATACGGACACGCAGGAAAAGCGAGATGCACGAAAGAAAAGAATGCAACACTGCCCAACTAAAAATACCGTTCACGCATTCGCTACATGCTGTAGAGTTTGTCCCACTCAGATTGGACTGTACAGTCATGTGAAGTCACATCTGAATAAACATGTCTGACGCTGTCGCCATCTTCACATGCGATGGGCAACTAACTATTTTCTAGAAACCCTATTTCTTCCTCTTTTTCTTCATTTTTTCTCCTCCACTTCTTGTGATTCCGTCACTCCCTCAGGAGTATTAGACCACCACTACAGCTGACCTCATTTCATTTAGTCTAAGTCAAAGCATTTCGCGTGTTTTTGAAGTTGTTGTTTCTGAAACAATTTATTTTATACAATTACATTGCTAGTCCTATACACAGTCCCGTTGTATTGCCATTTATGACAAGCACGCGAAGTGGCCGTATTCTTTTCTTCTCAGTTAGCAGCGTAGCAAACTACTTTCGTTAGCACAATTATGTTTTTCATAAGCAACAAACAGAGCTACTGCCTACATTTCTTTGTAGGCAACAAATAAAGTTAATGTTTAGTTCTCACTAGCTTTTTTACAGTCAACAAATAGAGTTAATGTTTAGTTCTATTTAGCTTTTTTATAGGCAACAAATAAAGTTAATGTTTAGTTCTCACTAGCTTTTTTACAGGCAACAAATAAAGTTAATGTTTAGTTCTCACTAGCTTTTTTCCAGGCAAAAAATATAGTTAATGTCTAGTTCTCACTAGCTTTTTCATAGGCAACAAATAGAGTTAATATTCTAGCTTCCACTAGCTTTTTTACAGGCAACAAAGAGCTTAATGTTCTAGCCTCGACTAGCTATTTTACAGGCAACAAATAGAGTTAATGTCTTGCTCTCCCTAGCTATTTATAGGCAGCATATAGAGTTAGTGTCTAGCTTTCACCAGCACTGTATAGCCAACAGGAGGTAATATTGATTTCACACTAATGATTTTTTACAACTAAAAATAAAAACAGAATGAACATCAAGCTTCCACGAGAGATTCAGAAGGAAAAATAAGGGAACTTCTTCTTCTTCTTCTTCTTCTTCTTCATCGTACGCAGTCAGACAGTAACCATTATTTTTTCGAAAAAAGCGGCGGTAATCCTGAGGCTGTCGACACTGCCATAGAGCTTGTCTTGTGGTTCCACTGGTGATGGCCTCATCTGCTCTCTCTGATCCTCGTATGTCGGGCAGTTCTGCAGCAGATGTTCAGCGGTCATTTTACCGGTACCGCACGGGCATTCGTCGGTACCACCTATCTTCAATTTGTTGAATAGGTGGTAACTCAGTCTATTGTGGCCAGTGCGAAGTTTGAAGACCATGACCTGCTCTCTTCTGTTCAACTGGTAATAGGCATCGTTTTTGGTGTAGCTGGTATGTTCAGTTTCCCATTTGGTCATGTATCTGGCTTTAATAAGCCGTTTTGACTAAAAAAGGGGAACAAAATGAAGACGATGACTAAGAGGACGAAGACAAAGAATAACATGACAATGATAATGAAATTGAAGATGAGTAAGAAAAATAATAAAACTATAAAAATTAACACTTAAAAGATGTAGCAGAATAATACAATGAAGAGGAAGAAATGGAAAAAGAAACGATAAAGAAGTAGGCACTAAAGAAAACACACACAACGAAGAAGATGTTGAAAAGGAAGATATAGAGGATGCTAAAATGAGAAAGAAGAGGACAGAAAAAAAGAGGATAAATAAGAAACAGGCACAATAAAATGCAGGGTGATCGGTGAATGTGCGGTGAAGCAATTCGAAGTTCTCAACAGGAATGCATTTTGAGAAACAAAACTCGACTAACAGGACCCTTTACTTTGTGGCAGCCATCTGATACATTACGTCAAGCCTTTCAAAGGGCGTTTATCACCATTACACAATGACACAGTTATTTTATAAAGCATGCCGTCTGTTTTGGCAACAGTGACAGACAGCTAATCATTTCTGCAGCAAGAAACCATCTGACATTCGTGGTTGTGATAGATCCCAGACACACCGTCGGGGGCTGTTTGCCTGACTTTGTTTATATAAGTGTGGAGATCGGGAGTGTCATAAGTTATCACTTGAGAGGTTAAGGGTTGAGTTAGACCAGGAGTGGAGAGCCTTGGGCCGTAGACGGCCTTGAAGACCATTGAGTGTGGCCTTTTGGATGAATCATAATTTTGCAAAACAAGTTCTATTTTTATTATCTTGTTGTAATATTTAATTGTAATATTTAATTGTAATATTTAATTGTAATATTTAATTGTTTGTAATATTTAATTGTAATATTTCATCATCATCAGTCCCGTAACTTAGAAGGTCGTTGAGGCACCGTTTTTGCAATTTGTCGAACCAGTTCCCGACATGCGTCTCGATCTTTCGCTAGGGTATTCGTTTCTTAACTTAGCTTAACTTAACTTAACTTTACGTTTTTATACTGGTTTAGAAGACTCATCAGAGTCTGTCGACAACCAGTCACATTTGCATTACTCTGCTCTAAAAGCTATGCACATCCGATCTATTCTTAAATGCATTAACTTTTTCCACTACCTCCTGGGGCAATGCATTCCAAGCATTCACCACTCTCTGACTAAAACAATATTTCCTAATATCTAATCTGGACCTTTCTTTAGCTAATTTATATGTGTGCCCTCTTGTTCTCGTTGGTGGTTGTATTTTGAGAAACTTGCTATAGTTTAATTTAACCTTTCCTGGGTTATCTTATATACCTGTATTAAGTCACCTCGAATTCTTCTCTGTTCCAGACACTGTAGGCCGGTTTTTCTGAGTCTTTCCTAGTAACTGTAATTCTGGAATCATCTTACACTTCCCATATATATGTTCCATTCCATAAATTGATATGGTTTGGAACAGATTTACAATAACAAATAGTAAAATAAGATTCGGTGAAGTAATCCTTGGAACTGATCACCTACATGATCCAAATTAAGACGCTCTTAAGGTCACAACAGATACATACCCATCTGTGCAAGATCACCTGAAACTGTAAACCCTCTGCTGCAACAAAAGAGTCACATTCTTTTCTACAAAAAAAAAACAAAACAAAAAAAACAGTCACAACAAAATCATTAAAACGTGTGTTCACTAAAAATGTACAAAATATTTCCATACCATGTTTTTGTTACTTCCATTCCATGGTTTTAATTACGTCAAAATAAATATTTACGAAACTTAATCTCCAAAACGTAGGCAATAAAACGAATGTATTTATTGGTCATAAACCTAATTATACTACACTACGATTTGTATTAACTTTTTTGAAGTTAGTACATGTTAAAGTTGTTCGATTTTAACAAAATAACATACATTTTAAAGTGCATCTAACTTGAGTGTCCTCAATGCGGTCTTATTATTGATTCATCTAACTTAATGAGGGTTTTCAATATGGAAAGTTTCCCCACTCCTGGATTAGATTAATGGTGTTACAGAAATAATCTGATTGTTGCATGTGTTTATAATAGAAACATTGACGCACAGACAGAGAGAGATACAGAAAGAAAGATCTAAATCCAAATTGAAATGTAACCAGTTGAATAGAAAGAAAGATCGAAATGACACACAGATAAAAAGAAAACAATGCAAAACTGACAGATAGAGAGAAATGAGGAACATAGGCAGATTTTATAGATGCAAAAGTGGCATGAAGGAAGAAATACAAACAGATAGAGAGAAATTCAGATATGATGCATCCAGAAAGACATATTAAAAACTGCAGATTATGTAAAAACAACAGCAGCAAGAAAGACAAAAAAGACAGACAGAAATACAGACAGAAATACAGACATAAAGAAATACAGAAGACAGAAATACAGAAGACAGAAATACAGACAGACAGAAATACAGACAGGCAGATATACAGACAGACAGAAATACAGAATGAAATATAGACAAATAGAAATACAGATAAAAAGACAAAAAGACAGACATACAGATAGATAGAAATACAGACATATTGAAATACAAACATATATAAATACAGACAGACATAAATACAGACATACAGAAGTATAGACAGACAGAAGTACATATATATAGAAATATATACATATAGAAATACAGACATACGGAAATACAGATATACAGAAGTACGGACAGACAGAAGTACAGACAGACAGAAATACAGACAGAAATACAGACAGACAGAAATATAGACAGATCGAAATACAAAGAGTTGAAATATACAAACTGGCTGAACAGCTATGTACATAATGAACAATCAAATTACAGGCAAACAAAAATATAAACAGACATACAAACCAAACATATTCATACAAGCAGGTTCCAAATTTCAGAGTCAAGATCTTCTTCTTCTTCTGCGTACGCAGTCAGACAGTAACCATTATTTTTTTCGAAAAAAGCGACGGTCATCCTGAGGCTGTCGCCACTGCCATAGAGCTTGTCTTGCAGTTCCACTGGTGATGGCCACATCTGCTCTCTCTGATCCTCGTATGTCGGGCAGTTCTGCAGCAGATGTTCAGCGGTCATTTTACCAGTACCGCACGGGCATTCGTCGGTACACCCTATCTTCAATTTGTTGAATAGGTGGTACCTCAGTCTATTGGGGCCAGTGCGAAGTCTGAAGACAACGACCTGCTCTCTTCGGTTCAACTGGTAATAGGCATCGTTTTTGGTGTAACCAGTATGTTCGGTTTCCCATTTGGTCATGTATCTGGCTTGGATAAGCCGTTTTGACTCTTCGTACGTCATACTGGTATCTGTTTGTGGTAGTCTTGCACCTTCTTTTGCCAGTCTGTCTGCCTCCTCGTTGCCTTGGATGTTGCAGTGTGATGGGACCCACTGTACCACTACCCTTTTTGATTCGGACTGCTGACACAGTTTGCAGAGTGCTGCTCTTAAGTCATTAAGCTCAGTGTTTTTCTGGCTTTTTAGCGCTGTGACTACGGCGAGAGCATCTGTAAGCAGGACTATATGGCTTTCATTTTCACTGTGTGTCCCCATTTCTTCCACTGCCGCCCTCAGTGCCTCTGCCTCCGCTATGAAATTGCTTGTGTACTCACCAGTAGCGAATGACAGTGTTATTTTTCTGCCATTTGGTAGGTTCAGGAATGCTCCTGCCCCTCCGTTCTGTGTTGTGTTTGTTACAGAACCGTCGGTGTATGCATGGGTCCAGTCCATGCTTGGGTAGCTTTTCGTTATGAAGCTTAGGGTAGTATCTCTCCTTTCTTTTTCAGTCTGGCAGTTTTTGTTTCCAATACTTGGTATATTTTCTACCACCTCTGGAAATATATCCTGCCTCCAGGTAGGTTTTCGTACAGTAGTGATGGGTTTTGGTGTTGTTAGTGCGTTTATGGGATCTTCGTGCATCTTTGCTTTGGCTATTTCTGCAAAGTTTCTCCGCTTTAGTTTCCCATTTCCCAAATTGTTTAGTCTCTGGTGCATTGGATGGTCGGTCAGTCTTCGGAGCTTCTCTGACTGCAGCTGGGCTCTGCAGTCTCTTCTATCGGTCATGGATTGCAGTTTTGTAATCTTTTCAAGTTCTACAATTGGCGTTGACTTCATGCCTCCTTTTATAACTCTCATGGATTGCAGTTTTGTAATCTTTTCAAGTTCTACATTTGGCGTTGACTTCATGCCTCCTGTTATTACTCTCATGGCTTGGTTTTGAAGTTTGCTAACTTTATCTAAGTTCGCCTTTGCTGCTGTTGTCCATACCGCAATGCCATTCTCGAGAACTGGTCTCACTCTTCCAGAGTACAGTTTCTTTAGTATGCTTTCGTCTGCTCCCCAGCTTGTGCCAGCAAGTTTCCTCATGATTGCCATTCTTTCTCTGGCGAAGTGGAAGTTTGGGAGATAGATACAAATCTCTCCCTAATCAATAGGCCGGAGGATAGCCCTAGTTTCTATTTTAGAACATGGCGTACCACCTCGACTCCAGATTTGGCCTTCTCCACACAGGACATACACCAAAAAATAGACTGCCAGGTGCTAAACCAACTGGCAGGTAGCGACCACAGGCCGATCAGGCTAGACATTGACATGGAAGTAGGCCCACAGGAAACAAAACCGCTCAGATGGGCTGTGTGAAACCATCAACACACGAAACAACAAAATGAAGCCCATGGTGGAAAGCCTAAGCAAGGCAATAATGCAAGCCGCCACTCTCTTTAACCAAAAGATATTCTTTGGGGGCAAAAAAGCAACACGCACGAACATGACTGGCAAATCATGAGTCATAACATTGAGTACATATGGGTACTCTATAATTCATTCAAAAATCGGTTTTGTTATATATATATATATATATGTGTGTGTATGTATATGTTTAATTGCAAGTAAGAGGGATAGATAGAGGCAAATAGAGAAAATATTGGACAGCTTGAAGGAATGGAAAGGGATGCAATCAACGGCGGAGCTGATAACCTACACACGAGATAAGTGTAGGGGGAGATACATGATGGCCAACGCAATCCGGCATGACACATGATAATTACTATGGTGTAACAGCAAAAAGACCATGTTCGATCCCAGTTCTCGGCACGCTCCAGTATACTCAGCTGTCAAATGTTCATTGACTTGCACTTAAGGAAAACGAGGAAGAAATGAATGAAACATGTCACCACACCTGAGAAAAAGCTGACAACTTGAACAATGAAGTCCCTCACACTTTATCCCCGACGACTTAGCCTGCTATATGACTATATTTACCTGTATAAAGTTGCACTATAATAAACCAGCGATGACCAGGTGGCAAAACGGTTTTGATACCAGAACTCTGATCAAAAGACACGGGTTCAACACATCGGTAAAGCAGAGGTATTTTTTAATTGGGGATACAATTTAAAAA
>JAVGWX010000016.1:16585690-16613190 GCA_036924085.1 Ariolimax columbianus
ATGCGCATAGCTTTTAGAGCAAGGTGATGTAAATGTAACTGGTTGTATACAGACTCTGCAGGGTCTTCTAAGCCAGTATAAAGACGTTAAGTTAAGTTAAGTTAAGTTAAGTTAAGTCAAAAAAATATGCCACATATTCTTTTTGGATCCTACCTCACCCTGGGGGCAACTCTTCTCTCTCTTCTCACCTCACTCTGTTTCATTTGACTCTGTCCTACAGTCACACCCTTGCACAACTTTCACACGCGCCCTCGTGGTAAAGCCCTTCCATAGCACTTTGGTTGGGCTAGCTTCTGAGGGTGCACAAACCTAGCATAGGTACAAACAGATGCACACATGCATCCAAGCACTGGTTTATGCGTCCTGATATCGCCCAATTGACTACGGTCTGGGGTGGAAAATGGCGCGCCTCCGCCAGTAGAAACTAGTGAGGCAAACATCTAAGCAAAAAAAAAAAAAAAGTTAAGTTAAGTTAACTGTCCCTTGCTACCGATGAAGGCCTTTTGATAGTACAGTAAGTTTTGTGCTTCTTTTTGCTCCAGCTGAAGCACAGGTTTCCATGCTTTGGCATACTCATTTTCTGCACATAAAAATGGAAATGAAAAATAATTTAGAACCACAATAAATACATAATTATGTCCATTGCACTTTTGAGGTATTTATTTTTTCAAAAAAAAAAACATTTAAAGATATCGTTTCAACGTCTTACTACGCCACTCTCAGATCTACTCAATAGACTTAAAAATAGCCACTGACGTCTGTATAAACTCGCTACTCGTTGTGGGAAAAGTAATTGTATTTTACTTCTGAAATAAAAGCCTCGGTTCTAACCAAGGGTTTTCAATCGGTGCCGTCTGGCCAGACAATCATGCACTTAACTGCTTGGCACCTTATCATATGAAGGGAAATAATCAATAAATATATTTTTTAAATATAATCCTGAAATGACTTGTTTGGAAATAAACTCGATGTATAAATATATAAGTTAATTGCCCATCGCAATTTCCATGTACTTCGTTATATGGTATAATAATGTTTGTCCATCACGTCTGATGATGACCACTCTCTCTGTTCAGCCGTGTGGACAATCTTTTCCTTTTGCTCTATCAGCTGAAATGAGTGACTTGTGCGTTGATTTGTATTAAACAGAGAGCTATTTGCGCGATATTTCAACCTCACTCTCTCGTCCTGAACCACCTTTTGCCAGTGGCAAGACATTATCGAGACGCTGAAAATAGAACAGGATGCAGATTTTTCCTTTCAGGGCTTACACCCGAAGCCTTTCTCGTATACAGGTATCCTTGGAAACAGACTGTTTGATGACAACGACTAGTCTGCAAATTATGATCTGAATTAGCATCCTCACCATGGTACGCAACTGATTTTTTAACTTGATTTCTACATATTATTTTAACCATGATGTTATATATTTGATATCTCCCCTTATTCCCATGACTTTTCCATGTGTATTTCCTCCAATCCGGGACTTTATTCCATGTGTTTGTTATTATGCAGTTTTCCTGGTGGCTGACTGCCTATCTACAATCAGGTCAGGTCCGGTCATCCCGTAAACATCCTCACAACACCATGCCACCCTTCTCTGTCAGCGGCCGCTCCCTGTGCCTCTTCTGGTAGGAGATTGGTCCATTCTTTTATGTTGTCTTTCCATCTCTTTTTGTGACGGTCTCTGCGTCGTCTGCATTGCACCTTTCCGTCGTCTGCCTTGCACCTTTCCGTCGTCTGCCTTGCACCTTTCCGTCGTCTGCCTTGCACCTTTCCGTCGTCTGCCTTGCACCTTTCCGTCGTCTGCCTTGCACCTTTCCGTCGTCTGCCTTGCACCTTTCCGTCGTCTGCTTTGCACCTTTCCGTCGTCTGCCTTGCTCCTTTCCGTCGTCTGCCTTGCACCTTTCCGTCGTCTGCCTTGCACCTTTCCGTCGTCTGCCTTGCACCTTTCCGTCGTCTGCCTTGCACCTTTCCGTCGTCTGCCTTGCACCTTTCTGTGGATGATTGTATTTGCAAGACCATTTGATCTCGAAATGTTTCCTTCTTTTGACAGTTGCCAAGAGGTCTTCAAAAAGTCCTATTGCTGTTGTAATTCTATTTCGTATTTCCTCGTATTTGCGGAAATGCGAGATATCTAAAATAGACCAAGGATAAGGAGAGTTGAAACAAATAAAAAGCCTTAACGAAGGATGATCCATGGCCATGGATGATCCGTTAGAGCGAAAGTGTAGATGTCGCTGTCCAAAGATCAACTGGGGATCAGTGACATATGAGGATAAGCGACAGATGGGGAAGAGTGACGGAGAGGGGGGAATCAGTGACAAATGACGATCAATAAAGGACGTGAATCAGTGACAAATGAGGATCAGTGACAGATGGGGGATCAGTGACGGATTGTGATAAGTGACATATGTGGATCAGTGACGAATGGGGATCAGTGACGGATGGGGATCAGTGACGGATGGTGATCAGTGACGGATGGGGATCAGTGACGGATGGGGATCAGTAACAGGTAGAGCAGTAACATATGAGGGTCAGTGACATGTGGGGACCAGTCACATATGAGGATCAGTGACATATGAGGAACAGTACCAAATGAACATCAGTGACATGTGGAGACCAGCCACATATGAGGATCAGGGACATATGAGGATCAGTAACATGTGGGGACCAGTGACATATGAGAGTCAGTGACATATTAGGATCAGTAACATGTGGGGACCAGTGACATATGAGGATCAGTAACATGTGGGGACTAGTGACAAATGAGGATCAGTGACATATGAGGTGCAGTGAACTATTAGGATCAGTGACATTTTGGAGATCAGTGACAAATGAGGATCAGTAACATATGAGGATCAGTAACATATGATTATCGGTGACATATGAGGATCAGTGACATATGAGGATCAGTAACATATGAGGATCAGTAACATATGAGGATCAGAAACATATGAGCTTCAGTGGCATATATGGATCAGTGACATATGAGGATCAGTGACATATGAGGACCAGTAACATATGAGGATCAGTGACATATGAGGATCAGTGACATATTAGGATCTGTGACATTTAAGGATCAGTGAGAAATGATGATCAGTGACATTTAAGGGTAAGTGACAAATGAGGATCAGTGACATATGAGGATCAGTAACATATGAGGATCAGTGACACATGAGGATGAATGACATTTAAGGGTCAGTGACAAATGAGGATCAGTGACAAATGAGGATCATTGACATATCAGAATCAGTGAAATTTGAGGATCAGTGACATATAGGGATTAGTGAAGGATGTGAATAAGTAACATATGAGGATCAGTAACTGATGGGGGTCAATAACGGATAGCGATCAGTTATAGATTTTAAGTAACATATGGAGATCAGTGACGGGTGGTGATCAGTGACATATGAGGATCAGTGACATTTGAGGATCAGTGACATGTTGGACCAGTGACATGTAGGGATCAGTAACATATGGGGATCAGTGACGGGTGGTGATCAGTGACATATGAGGATCAGTGACATTTGAGGATCAGTGACATGTAAGGATCAGTGACATGTGGGGACCAGTGACATGTAGGGATCAGTGACATATGGGGACCAGTGACATGTAGGGATCAGTGACATGTGGGGACCAGTGACATCTAGGGATCAGTGGCATGTGGGGACCAGTGACAAATAAGGATCAGTAACAAGAAAGGATCAGTAACATATAAGAATCAGTAACATACAAGGACCAGTAACATATAAGGATCAGTAACATACAGGGATCAGTGACATATAAGGATCAGTGACACATAAGGATCAGTGACATATAAGGATCAGTGACAAATAAGGATCAGTGACAGATGAGGAACAGTAACTAACCAATACTGTAACATTAATGATATAACAAAAGTATGCCACCCGAGTGGTTCCAGTTCTGAAGAGAATCGAACCACTGCAACCTCACATCAAATAGCAGATGACCCCAGGACAGGGCTGTCTAGCAGTCTCTTCATGTAAAACCAACGCTATTGATACCTCCGCAACATAAGCTCAGATTTATAGTTAACTGTACAGTTGTCATCCAAAGTGGTGCCTGTAAGATTCGCCTCTAGTGAAAAGGTAAGGTACTTTTTTTTTAATCGAATAAGTATGTATGTCCAGCGTGCTGCTCGAACATAAAACTAGTACCCATTCAGTTTCACACTGAATTACACAAGAATTCTATTTCTTCAACATTGACACAGACAATACGGACATTCGCCTATAACTTACGTAAGATTTATAATGGACGTCTTGTTAATTGACATACAGAAACCCAGTTATACATCTATGTTGAATAGTAAGCACCCACGTAAATATCTTTTAAATATACAACAAATTACTGGAAAAATAGATCTCAAAACATCATTCGTGGATTGATCACAAGTTATCAATGGTTTAATGTGTAGTTCTTCGCGATTATGACTGGCTCTTGTGTCGGTTTTCTGACTAGCTTAAAGTTATGTTTTATTCATTTCTTTGCAAATGTTACGTTATATTTTGATATCAATCCAAATATATATCTTATTATAACCATTTTTTTCCACAATAGAACGTTTTTACATCTCAGTGAATGCTACTATTCATGTTATATGTTCAAGCTGTGGTACATTGTGGTGGACTGTGATAAATTATTTATTTCCCTTACAACCTGTTTATCTCCTTCTCCAACACTCCCCTGTCTTCCCTTCAATCTCTCATTCCCCCCCCCCCACCCCAATTCGTTCATCTCTTACCCTCTCTTAACCGGCCTTGTCCTTCTACCACGCCCCTATTCTTGTATCTCTCCTCAACAGCCCATATCTCTCCTCAACAGCCCATATCTCTCCTCAACAGCCCATATCTCTCCTCAACAGCCCATATCTCTCCTCAACAGCCCATATCTCTCCTCAACAGCCCATATCTCTCCTCAACAGCCCATATCTCTCCTCAACAGCCCATATATCTCCTCAACAGCTCATATCTCTCCTCAACAGCCCATATCTCTCCTCAACAGCCCATATCTGTCCTCAACAGCCCATATCTCTCCTCAACAGCCCATATCTGTCCTCAACAGCCCATATCTCTACCTCAACCATAAATCCCCGTTCACCGGGCGCTGTCGACGATAATTATGAAAGTTGTTAATTTCAAAAAGAACCTCTTCCTGTACTCACCATATCCCATTGTACTTCCCTTTCATATCTTACCATGCGCCCTTTTGGTACGGTGGATCCGACAAATTTAAAGGTCAGATGATATCTCACGCAAGCCCAGTTTTACCAAGCAAATTAGGGAACGAGGTAAGCATCTTATTATTTGCCTGCAAGCAATAAGTAATCATAGGCGATATGGGTAAATTGTTAAGTAACACGGCTCACAACTCGAAGGTGCTGGGTTCGCTTCCAATCACAGCACCGGCCGTTACCCTGGGGAAACAATCATTTAGAAAATGCAGGAGGAATGAAGAAATAAGGCCAACGCAGAAAAACAAAAATGCGATCAATCGAGAAGAGAACGACACATCGATATGAAATAATTTGCGTTGACCTCATAGCGGCTATAGAATGTCCAGTGACTAAGGAAGTAAGGTAGAAGACTTTATACCCCATGGTGAAGAGTAGCCTCTATGTAAGGAAGGTAGAAGACTTTATACCCCATGGTGAAGAGTAGCCTCTATGTAAGTACGGTAGAAGACTCTATAGCTCTTGGCAGAAGAGAAGCGATAAGTAAGTAAAGTAGAGAACTATCTACCATATGATAGAAGAGAAGTGACTAAGTAAGGTAGAAGACTCTATACCCCTTGGGGAAAAGGAGCCCCTATGTAAGGAAGGTAGAAGACTTTATACCCCATTGTGAAGAGTAGCCTCTATGTAAGTACGGTAGAAGACTTTATACCCCATGGTGAAGAGTAGCCTCTATGTAAGTACGGTAGAAGACTCTATAGCTCTTGGCAGAAGAGAAGCGATAAGTAAGTAAAGTAGAGGACTTTCTACCATATGATAGAAGAGAAGTGACTAAGTAAGGTAGAAGACTCTATACCCCTTGGTGAAAAGGAGCCCCTATGTAAGTACGGTAGAAGACTTTATACCCCATTGTGAAGAGTAGCCTCTATGTAAGTACGGTAGAAGACTCTATACCTCTTGGCAGAAGAGAAGCGATAAGTAAATAAAGTAGAGGACTATCTACCCCATGATAGAAGAGAAGTGACTAAATAAGGTAGAGGAATCTATACCCCTTGGTGATGGGTAGCCTCTATGTAAGTACGGTAGAAGACTATCTCGAAGAGGAGAAGCGATTAAGTAAATAAGTAAGTAATAGGCGGAATAACTGATTAGATTATGTGTTTGGACCACTCGAAATATTGCAGTCTTCAGCTTGAGTCTGGGTAACTGGGGAAGAAAATGTAGGTCAGCACAGGTCGCTCTACATCGTTTAATACTGCATACCGTCTTCTAGAGTTGCTACATTTAATTTGTTATTGTCTACTTTCACTACTTTGCTTAAGTATTATTTGACCAGTCACAGAGCATTGCTGGGGTAGAGCTGTCGCTTCTCGATGTAAAGGTAACTGGTTCGACTCTTGATGTCGATACGTTTCAGTGAACACACCTGTAAATGGGTACCTAGCTTGCATTTGGGGAAGCAGAGGCCGCAAAGAAGTGAACTGGCCACCACAGCTCTTGAAATACTGAGGTCTAGTACGATGACATTTTGTTAACTTGATCCCATACGTCCTGCAATTTGTCATTTTATTCTCATGACTTCGCATTGCATGTGGGTTCCAATTAAATGTGTGTCTAGTTATATTTCTGGATTTCATCTTGACGTTACGTTTCATCCATCATCTGGTTGTGTTGTTGTGGTGTTATTGCTACACGTCTTTATTATTTCAATAATAGTAGTTCTCTAGAATACGTCAACTGCAGTTGATCTTCAACGTCATGTCGTTGTTGACGTAACGGTACAATCTGACAGACTTTAACACACCAAGATATCCTCGAACTTGAAGCTCTTATTCGGTTCCCATCCACTTCCTCCTCAAATTTGTTATTTGGCAAGAGGTTATTTTTTACATCATCAAAATGTTTTCATTAGTTAAATTTATTTTTCTTCCTATCGCCAAGTTCTATAAAGCCTTCGTATTTCTCTTCTTTTCTCAGCACTAAAAAAACTTTTGAATGATATGTCAAGGATCCATAAACATTTGTCAAGGATCCGTAAACATTTGTCAAGGATCCGTAAACATTTGTCAAGGATTCGTAAACATTTGTCAAGGATCCGTAAACATTTTTCAAGGATCCGTCAACATTTGTCAATGATCCGTCAACATTTGTCAAGGATCCGTAAACATTTGTCAAGGATCCGTAAACATTTGTCAAGGATCCGTCAACATTTGTCAAGGATCCGTAAACATTTGTCAAAGATCCGTAAACATTTGTCAATGATCCGTAAACATTTGTCAAGGATCCGTCAACACTTGATAGACTAACGATGCTGAGCAATGCTTGAGATGTGCTAGTCAACTACCAAACCTGACTGCTAACGTTGGGAAGGCCAACCCTGCACTCAATAATGCCATGCTGATTGGGCCAGGGCAAAGGTACCAACATCGTAGTCAAGTTGGAAACGTGTAGTTAGCATACATGTACAGTTGGTGGTGAGGAAATAGATTAAGTAAAGTAAAGTAAAGTATCCCATTGAATTACTGCCGTAGGGGTGTGAGGTGTTAGCGATCTCACATTTCAAAGGCTCGGCTATATGAGGGCGGTAGCCATCTCCTCTCCCTCGCCGCTTTTACTTCCCGGACTGAACCGGTACCCATTTAAGGCTGGGTCGACCCGGGATCCATTGCGGTCTGAAAAAAACATTACCGCCCCAACTGGGGAATGAACCCAGGACCACTCAGATGAAAAGCCAGAGCGCTAACCACTGCGCTACGCGGCTGGAAACAGATTAGGTCACACATTTTGAATATCTGGGCTCCAGAATTGACAAAAATGGCGACCACTCAAAGGAAATCAGAAGAAGATTAGCTATGGCGATGCAGAGACTGAACAGCCTGAAGAAATTATGGCAGGGCACCAACAACACGATAAAAGTAAACGTCTTGAGAGCCTGTGTTTTTCCTGTGGCTGCTTATGGCTGTGAACAATGACGATTACCAAAATTTCTAGACAAAGAATCGAATTCTTCGAGTCAAAATGTTACAGAAAGATCCCCAGAATATCCTGGACAGAGAAAAAAACAAATGTAGAAATTCGGCAAGAGTTGAGCATAGAGGAGAACTGGTTTATCAATTCCATTTTGGCTAGAAAATCCAAATACTTTGGTCACATCAAGAGACACAACGGTCTGAGAGAACGGTGATGGAAGGTATGGTGCCAGGCAAAAGAGGAAGGGGTAGACCAAGAAGACGATGGCATTCAGATATCCAGGAATGCCTGAGTATGACTGTAGCGGAGGCTGGTGTCTTGGAAAGGGAACAAGTTTTTTTCAGACAGACTGTGATGGGAGCGACGTTCTACAAAGGGCATACTAAATGATGAGGATGATGAGTTCTCCCGACTAGATCCTGATACTTACAAAGACATGTTCAGGACTTGGTAGCAACGGATTGAGAACGAAGAAGAAGAAAAAAAATAAGAAGAGCAAGAAGAAGATATATGAACAGTTTGCATTAGGGACGCTGACAATTTATGATCTCTTAAGTTATGAGGGCGATGGTAAAAATATGAGATATATAAGTCCACGTAAACGCACAAAGGTAATGTCACGTTAAGTAAAAGCTTATAACAAGTAAATACAATCAACTTTGCTTTGATGTACAACCTTTAATTTATACTAAGAAATGAGTTTTGCTTTGTTTCGGGATTACATGAGTAATTATTTTTGGATCCGACAAAGTTGAAAGGGACACAACCATAACAATCTATTTTCCAGTAGAACAAGCAGTTATCTCTCTTTGGTTGAATACCGATGGTCTTAACCCTTATTTAGGAAATTACATCATGTTTTTGGAGTTTTTGTAGGTCTTTCGAGGATGAGGCGCGTCTAGTTTAACCTCAGATTGAGTTTTATTTATTACACCATGTTTTGATGGCTTGGCAGCGGATATGTGCTGGCAAGAGCTAATCCGTTCTGCATTATATTGTACCTGTCAGAACTTAACATTTCTGCTCCTGTGTATTCAACAAAAATGCATATTTTTCAGTTTTTTAATAGGTATAGTGCCAGAACACCAAATATACAGAGGAGGCAGACAGACTGTCAAAAGAAGGTGCAAGGTTACCACAACCAGGTTCTAGTGTGATCTACGAAGAGTCCAAAAGGGTTATTTAGGGCCAGATAAATGGCCAAATGGGAAACAGGGCATACTGGCTACACAAACAATGATGTCTATTACTAGTTGAAAAGAAGATAGCAGGTCGTGGTCTTCATACTCCTCACAGGCCACAACAGACTGAGGTACCATCTATTCAATAAACAGAAGTTAAGTGCTACTAAAGAATGCACCTGTGGTACAGGGAAAATTACCGCTGAACATCTGCTTCAAAATTGCACGGCATACATGTGGCCATCACCAGTGGCAACACTAGACAAGCTCTATGGCAGTGTCGACAGCCTTATGATGACAGCTGCTTTCTTCGAACAAATTCAAGTTGACGTCTGACACCCAGGTGCAATAAAGTCGTTTCTATGAGCCAATTACTCATTTGGTGCACGCTAGGTATTTATTTTAACTCTAATGTAAAGAAACTAATGTCGTCTAGAAGTTTTAAATGCGCGTCCGTGGGATCAGAAGGCGAACGTTCAAACCGATCGCCAGTCTGAAATTTATAGCGGTTTTATTTAATCCATGTCTGAAGAGAACAGATCCACTGCGTGAACCAAATTGCAGATTCTGTCGCTATCTCAAACAACCAGTCGAGCACATCCTGAACTTGTGCCAATGGCTAACCGACCTGGGAAATCTGGTGCTACCACTAGTGGTTTTCTCAAGCTCAATTCGTTAGATGTATCTAAGACGGCCCCTATGTTTCTTACCTTTCAGATTCAAGAACAGCGACTGTCTCGCAATATCATTCTTACCTGCATGTAAAGTATGTCATACCAATCGTAAACGGCTTCTCTTGATCGATTATAAACTGCTTAGTTTTATGTCACATGTCTGTTTTATGTCACAGGACTGTTTTATGTCACAGGACTGTTTTATGTAACAAATAAGTCTTATGTCACCTGTCAGTCTTATGTCAAAGGTCAGATTTATGTCACAGGATTGTTTTATGTCAAGTGTCACTTTTATGTCATAAGTCAGTCTTATGTAACATGTCAGTATTATGTCAAAGGTCAGTTTTATGTCACAGGACTGTTTTATGTCACATGTCAGTTTTATGCCAAATGCCTGTTGAATGTCACATGTCAGTTTTATGTCACATGACTGTTTTATGTCACATGTCAGTTTTATGTCACATGGCAGTTTTATGTCACATGTCAGTTTTATGCCAAATGTCTGTTGAATGTCACATGTCAGTTTTATGTCACATGACTGTTTTATGTCCCATGTTAGTTTTATATCACATGGCAGTTTTATGTCACATGTCAGTTTATGTTGCATGTCAGTTTTATGTCACATGTCAGTTTTATGTCACATGTCAGTTTTACGTCACAGATCCACGATAGTAACCATAACCATTTTAATTCCAACATTCTGCCCAGACATCTATTCATAGATATTTTCACAATCTGCATTACTCTTTGTTGACCGCCAACCGTCTGGTCCATGCAGCATTACTGTCTTAACAGTAATGTTGAAAACCGTGATCTTTGTGCCAGACTTGATTTCTCTACAAGTCCATAAATGGGATGTGGAGGTACTCAATCTGTGCTTGCAAGAGAAGTTTCGGACAAACAGATGATTAACATTTTGTATCTATGTAACAAACATGTGATTGACATAGTGTATCTTTGCAACAGTTTGTATCTGTGTAATAAACATATGATTGGCATATTACATCTTTGTAATAAACATGTGATTTGCATATTGTCTTTTTTTAACCATAATGTGATTGGCATATTGTACCTTTTTAATAACCAAAGGCAAAGGCCGACGTCCATCGTAGACGATGATGGCATAATTCATTTTGCTAGCCCTATTTTTTAGTAAGGATCAACTGCACTACTTTTTGTCCTCACTCTCTCGTTTCGTGCGGCCCGACCCCAGTGGCAAGTCAAGGACAAGGCGACAAGGGGCGACTACGAGATGCAGGGGACTCCGTATCAAGCACCCGCGAAAAAACGACGGAGTCCAGAGTCGAACCCACGCCACCTGATCACTAGGCTGAAGGCTAAACCTCTTCCATACGGAATCCCCTTAATAAACATCTGATTGACATATTGTGTCTGTTCAATTCAACGATTTTTGCATACATGTAATCGATTATAACATATAAAAGAGAATTTGACGAGCAAACGAGAAATTCAAATATGCTCGCAAATGCGAAAGACACATACAAATATTGACATAATAATATTAAGAAAATAATAAAAACAATAACCGTCCATTATAAGCGAAGGTGATAACATCACTGAGACATGTTATGTTGCCTCTCACCAGCTAGACACAGTTGGCTGTATAGTCATATATTCAAGCACCGAAACCCTTCCACGTCTACAATGTTTGAGGCCGGGTTGGACATGTGACTGTCAGCTGTTTTGTGTTATGGTAAATCATACTTCTCCCAGCAATGGAGATCCGACGTTGCTTAACACGCGGATGCGCCTCAGACGGTGGCTCTACCCCATACCTGGAGACTGTGCTAGGCAATCCCCCGTGATTTGACATCGATGATAAATCTAGTCAGAGATATTTTCACGGAGTCTTTGAAGCGCTTCATTCGTCCCCTTTCGGCTCTTCGTACACTTGATGTTTGAGGATGTTATTTTCTTACATGAGTACCATGTGACCGACCAACCTGATCTGAATCTTCTGCAATCGCATATGGATGCTCGGCAGTTTAGCCTTCGCGAGGATCACGGCACCTGCTACTCTTATCTTCCCATTAATCTAGGGAAACATCTTGTAGGGAAATGGTTTATTTTCCTAGCCTGCTTGCTGTACATAGTTCACGAAGCAAACAGAAGGGTAATTAGTACTACGGTTGACTGAGTTTCTTCTTCTTCTACTTCTTCTTCGTACGCTGTCAGACGTCAACTTGAATGTGTTCGAAGATAGCAGCTGTCATCCTGAGGCTGTCGACACTGCCATAGAGCTTGTCTAGTGTTGCCACTGGTGATGGCCACATGTGCTTTCTCTGATCCTCGTATGTCGGCCAATTTTGCAGCAGATGTTCAGCGGTAATTTTCCCTGTACCACAGGTGCATTCGTCAGTGCCACCTATCTTGAGTTTATTGAATAGATGGTACCTCAGTCTGTTGTGGCCTGTGCGGAGTCTGAAGACCACGACCTGCTCTCTTCTGTTCAGCTGGCAGTAGGCATCATTTTTTGTGTAGCCAGTATGTTCTGTTTCCCATTTGGCCATGTATCTGGCCCTAATAAACCTTTTGGACTCTTCGTAGGTCACACTAGAATCTGGTTGTGGTAGGGTTGACTGAGTTTTATATCAAGTCTAAAACTTCACTGATTCCACACACTGTCGCGCAGTCTCTCAAAAGCAGCACTAAGATTGGAGAATATGTTGCTGATCTCAGAGTCAATGTTAATTTCCCTAGAAAGAGTACTGCCAAGGTAGGTGAAGTTTCTGATGGAGGCGGTCATCCTTGACTCTGATATCTGGGTCGTGATATACGTCACTCGGGGCAGACTGAAACATGAACGGTTTTTATTTGTATTAACTCATTCTATCCAGAATATTGTGGACTTCAGGGAACATTTGTGAATTGCAAAACTCCTGGTAGGAAGTATAGGTGTGCATTTACAAATCTAGGACAATTTGTTTTTCAGAAACTTTGAAATATAAGTACGGCAATTAAACAAGCCAAAATATCGGCTTTGTGGTGAGAAAATATGCTCTTTGGAGTGAATCAGTTAAGAGCTAGACCAAACATGTCACAGGCTGTAGAGAACTTGTCCACATATGTCTGCATGTCTTTTTCAGTGCTGGCAGTAGGGGCAAAATAATCAGCAAACAGTTCTTAGTTCTTAGTCGACCTGTACTTCTACGGGGGCAGATGCCCATGTGCAGGTCACAGCTCTGGTATGAGCTGGATGTAGCCGGGAGAAGGATTTCCTGCTTAGCGGGATAGGCTCGAGTAGCTTAAATTCTACTGCGTTGGGACAATCGCTTACGGAGGTTGGTTAACCGATGTGCGAGTCCATCTTAATATACTTAAACTTTAGAGCAAAGTAGACCCGCAGCCTGTTAAGCAGGCGTCATGTATGATACTCTAAACAAACCACATAACCATGGCCGGCTTTATGCCATGTCACACAGTTAGTCGCCTCTTACGACATGCTCTCTGTGAGGTAGTGGTATTATTCTTGTCCTTGTCATACACAAAGACCCCGGCAGACCACTCGGCAAACAGTAAGTTGGAGATATATGTGATCTCTAACTATGTCTGATCCTACAGTTGAAGAGTTTTCCAGTAGTCCTGTATTTCTTCTTCTTCGTTCGTTCTCAATCTCCCACTACTAAACCCTGAAAGGGTAATTAGCAGAATGTAGTCCAGAGAACGGAATGCGTTGTGTCGTAGTTTACAGCTTGGCTGCTATATTTGCACCTTTCGGTCCAACACATCCGACTTCAGCAAGCATTTTTTGAGTACCGGGTTAGTATTCATTCTTCGATCCCTTTTCCTTAGCCAGTCTGCCCTGCTGCAGCCTGTTATACAGGATCACCGCGTGGAGGTGTAGAAGGGTCTTGGCAGCTATGGTTCGCTGGCCCTGACGCTAGCAGTCAGCTATGGGTCGCTGACCACTGCAGCTCATGCGCTGCTCAGCATCTTGATCCAGTCTTGTATTTCATTTCCTCTTCGTTATCAATAACCCCGAGGGCTATCACCATGCATGCCAGTAAACATTACGCTGAAGAGTGCTGGGTCTAGCACACAACCTTGCTTGACGCCATTTGCGACAGGAAAAGCATTTGACGTTTCCCCGTCACTCACCACATACACATCCATGCATTCGTGGAAGCGTTTGGCGGTGAATCTTTTCGCTCAGCCAAATTTCCAACTGATCCTCCAAAGTCCATCTTTGTTGACCGTGTGAAAAACTGTTTTCCTGTCTATGAAAGTCATGTATAGCACTCACTGGTGCTCTTGACATCTCTGAATGTAGGATGATATCCATTGTTCCGCGACTCGATCTGAAGCCACATTGGCTCTCTGGAAGATGATCCTGTTTAAAAGTAGTCGATCAATCGGTTAAAGAGAACTGGCGCCAGTATGTTGCATACAGTCCAAAAAAAGAAAGATTTCTCTGTGGTCGTAGGATTGACGGTTTCCTTGTCGCTTGTATAGATGATGGTAGCACGCTTCAGTTCTTTTAGGACAATCTCAGCGGTCTTTATTGTGTTATGCAACTCAGTTGGTTTTTATGTTAGAGCACATCTGCCAACTTTGTAGATTTCAGCCAGTATCAGGTATGCACCTGGAGTCTCCTCATTTGATAGTTAACTGATTGCTGCTCAGACCTCCTCGAAGTTGGGGGAAACGTTCATTTCACTGTGAAAAGATGTCTAAGACAAGCCTACTTTGGCCTCATCACTGATGGAAGACGTTTGGTTGAGAACAATGCGAAAATGTTCCGTCTCAGGTCATCCTGTAACCGTTAAGGTCGTTAGGGCACACATGAAGACATCCTCACAACCCCACGCCATCCCTTTCTGTCAGATGCCGCTGCCTGTGACTCTTCTGGTCAGAGATTGGTCAATTCTTTTATGTTATCCTCCCATCTCTTTTTGGGTCGGCCTCTTCGTCGTCTGCCATGTACCTTCCCGTGGAGGATTGTGTTTGCAAGACCATTTGATCTCGATATGTGACCGCACCAAGTGAGTTTCCTTCTTTTGACAGTTGCCAAGAGATCTTCAAAAGGCCCTATTGCTGTTGTAATTATATCTCGTAGTTCCTCATTTGTAACTCGATCTTTGTATGTGACGTTTAAAAGTCTTCGGAAACATCTCATCCCCAAGGCCTGTATCCTTCGTTGAATGTCAGCTATAACTGTCCATATCCCACAAGCATAGAGGAATATTGACAGGACCAATGTACGCATTAATCTGATTTTCGTGCATAGTGCTAACCGTTTATCTTGCCAGATTTTGTAAAGCCGTGCAATCGCCGATATTGTCTGTGCTATTCTGGCCAACACCTCACATTTTGATCATCATCACTGACAATCGACTCAAGATATTTAAAACGGTCAACCACTTCGAGTTCCGTCTAGGGTTCATTCAAGTATTCACTGTTTGTCGTTCAGTAGTTCAGTATTCAGGATGAGAGTTGGGTACATACATTCAGTCTAAACACTTTCTTTACTTCGTTATTTGCCGTTGCTGGGGTCCGTCATAATTATTACAGGACGTAGGAATAACGGCCGCATGTACATGTCAGTTTTTTGTGACCAACAAAAAAATAAGGCTTCTCAAAGCTTTTCGACTCGCGTCCGATTAATGCAAGTAATAGTGTCATAGCTACTCAACAACACGCTTGTCAAACTTGTAAGAGATGCCAGGAGTGTTCTGCTACAGCCTTTATATTAGGTGTCTGAAGTTCTCCGTCACAGCCTTTATATTAGATGTCTGAAGTTCGTCGTCACAACCTTTATATTAGGTGTCTGAAGTTCTCCGTCACAGCCTTTATATTAGATGTCTGAAATTCGTCGTCACAACCTTTAAATTAGGTGTCTGAAGTTCTTCGTCACAACCTTTATATTAGATGTCTGAAGTTCTCCGTCACAGCCTTTATATTAGATGTCTGAAGTTCGTCGTCACAACCTTTAAATTAGGTATCTGAAGTTCGTCGTCACAACCTTTAAATTAGGTATCTGAAGGGCTTGGAGAAATAATTCAAAGTTCGAAGCAAGGATACTAACATAACCATCATGATCTCCTGAAAATACAGACCAACGTACCTATCCTTCTACCTAAAGTTCAGTGATGCCGTTCTCACCAACGAGTACATACCGCACTGACAATCTAGATTAGTTATTGCATCATTTAAAATTGAAGCTATTTTTCTGATGTTCAACAGATGTCATATTCCCAATTTGTCCTTTTTTTTGTATTTGTTAAAATGCATTTCGTATATGCCATTGAAAACCCCCATAATGCACTCTCTATACTCTTTACAAATTATTAAAACGAACACCCAGTAAGGGATGAAACGACACTTAAATTTATGACTCTCAAAGTGCAAGAGATCTTATTCTTGCCTTTACATTTTGACACTTTGAACTCCGCATCTTTGCCAATGGCAGATTTCATTACGCTTTGCAAGAAAATACTCGAACATAACGTGGACATTATGTATATATATATATATATGCACTATATGGTACACTATATGTGATTTGTGATTTTAATATCATTAAATTATACATAAAGTGCATGTCTGCACGTTGATAAAAATGATGAAAGCGAGAGTAAAGGGACTTATAAAGGGGAGAAGTATTTAAGTAGGGAGGGGGGGGGGGGGGAATTGAACGACACCTGTAATGGGTATTCATATGCTAATCTCCGATGGGCAAGGTTTGGGGTAGAAAAGGTTTGGTTGTGGACTGGTTGCCTACTTCTAACCGCTTAACATAACTTAATTTAACGTTTATATACTGGTTTTGAAGACTGAATAGTCTGCAAACAGACAATTTACCTTAACATTTCCTTACTCTAAAAGCTATGCGCATCCAATCTATTCTTAAATGCATTAATTGTTCCTGCCTCCAAGCATTCGCCACTCTTTGACTAAAAACATATTTCCTAAGATCTAATCTAAACATTTCTTTAATTAATTTGTAGTTATGTCTTGTTCTTGTGGCTGGTTGTATTTTGAAAAAAACGTGTTATTGTCTAATGTATCCGTTCCTATGGTTATCTTACAAACCTGTATTAAGCCACCTCGAATTCATTCTCTTTTCTAGGCACTGTAGGCCGGTTTTTCCTGAGTCTTTCATCGTAACTGTAATTCTCGTATCCCACTATCAGCTTTGTCGCTCTTTTGTGTATCCTTTCCAGCATGTCTATATCCCCTCTACGATAAGGACCCCACACCTGTACACAGTACTTCAATATAGGATTAGCTAATGCTTTATACAGTAAGACTATCACTTCCTTGCTCTTGGGGACGGCGTGGGCTAGTGGTTAAGTGACACGGCTCACAATCAGAAGGTGCTAGATTCAATCCCCATCATTTGCCCCAAGTTTACCCCGGGGAAGCAAAACCTAGTAACATGCAGGAGAAAGCAGACTCTTGCATAAAGTGCATGCTGAAGTCGGATGCACAGGGTCGACAGGCACAAAATAAAAACCCCAGTGCAACGCACACCCCCTTTGGGAATAGATAAATTAGGCGAAAGAAATAAAAAATTATTTGTTTTCCAAATTCCTCACTCCCACGTGTAATATTTCTTTTCATTACGTTGCATTCAACCGTGGTTATTGATGACGTGTTGGTTATATTATGGCGTGATTGCCTTTTCTGGTATTGTGACCGTGTGTTTTTAGTGTTTCCTTAGTCTTGTGTGATTTGTCTTGTAATTGTGTCTTGGTCTAGTCCTGATGAGCACTGAATATTTTATTATGGCCAATCTGTTTTCCAACGAGGTGATTGGTTGGTTGTGTGTGACTAGGGTTTTTTGTTTTGTTGTATCCCAAAGGTGTTAGCCATCTTGTTCTCCTCTTCTACTATTATGTTCACAGGAGATAAGGCACTCGTCTCCCAAAGCTATGGACGTGAAAAGTGGAGAATCAAATCTGCAAGTTTCAAGAGGTAAGACCAGAATGCCTGCATCCTGAGTTACCTCCAGTCGTCTCGAGCTATCGTCTAGCTCGGAAGCAGAGAGTGACGTTGGTGACCAGCACAGTTTCTTCTTCACTAATTTTCAAATACTACACACATTATATCATCAAAAGAAAAAATGTCTGATGATTGGGCATCATCTATTGCAAGGGGCAACTAACTTAATCAATTCTTTATGTTCCGTGTAAGACCCTTCATTGGCACACATGTTGTGATTAACTTGCCGCGTATATAAAACTAGAAATCTACACACAAAATGCAATCAGAATCTGACCTATCATAATCAATGTTCGATTGATCCCTGTCAATTCTTTATTAAATCCATGAATACAAAATCGATCATGCTATTTGTATCGATACTATTTGTATGAATTTGTTATAGACCTTGGGAGGAACTGTCTAAAGAAAATGCTCTATTCTGTGTTTCTGATGGTTCTTGGCATATCGTGATTGATTGCATTGTCTACCTCGCTCTATAAGCCTGCATTTGGCCTAATGGGACTCTGATCCCGTGCTCTGCTATACTTCCTGTATGTCTGGAAGGGTGTTTGGTATGCATATCGACATTGAATGTTACTACTATGGGTACCTAAACGCCGAGAACATCAGCCCAGCTACCGTCAAGAACGCCAGCATGACCCAGGACAGTAATCAGTCCAGCTACCGTCAAGAACTCTAGAAGGACCCAGGACAGTAATCAGCCCAGCTACCGTCAAGAACGCCAGCATGACCCAGTACAGTAATCAGTCCAGCTAGCGTAGAACGCTAGAAGGACCCAGGACAGTAATCAGCCCAGCTACCGTCAAGAACGCCAGCATAACCCAGGACAGAAATCAGTCCAGCTACCGTCAAGAACGCCAGCAGGACCCGGACAAGCCGCCGAGGCGAATAATGCACGGCAACAATCTCCAGTGTGAGAATTTAAATTGAACCGATTACCTTAGCCCTGGCATGGCTGTCATGGCTGTCATAGCTGGCATGGATAGCATGTCTGTCCGAGACCTCATTCATCGAGATATACCTTGTGTCGGACATTGAATCCTTCCTGAGAGTAGTGAGGGGAAAAAAAGTCCTCAAACCGCTACCGGGTATTTACTGTCCTGGTTCTGCTATTCATCAATTAATCAAAAGCCTTCAACACCGTGCGGAGCATAGGTGCTCACAAAATAACTGCCTCGAACTTCGATCAGCGGTCAGCCGCTACAACTCGACCAACGACCATCCACTGCTCGCTACTTGTCTCTACGTCCGGTCTTCATGTGTGTCATGATCTACCTATTTCTCTCTTTCCCACTGGGTTCCAGTGCAGACACTGTTGAACAATGCTACCAGTATTCCTCCTCAAATTATAACATATCCATCCTTATCATCTCTTCATGCTCACGAGTAGGACAATTAAATAAATCAGGGATTTAAAATCATCTATTATAGCTGCAACATTCCATATATAAACTCTACATAATGAAACCAATCAATGAAATTTTATTAGGTTTTGAAACTGCAATTATTAAATCAGCATGTCAGAAACTCTATTAGTTCGATATTCAACGGGCATGGATCAGCGATAGGTATATGAGAGGATGTAGAAGGGTCTAAAGTATAGGCGTGCAGTTTGAACCGACAAATTAGTATAAATTAGCACCTACGGCTCTGTACAGCCTAACAAAACATGTCTACTTTTACCAAAATGGTACTCTTGTTTTAAGTTGCCTTGAAGACGTTTCCGGTCCCCAAGATGGCGGCGCACCTTTCCGGATGCTGAATTATGTTCCTACGTTTTGTGATAATCCAAAGATAAACCACAACGGACAAACCGTTCACTACAATCCAATATGTGCAGGATAGGATTCAGTAGTTGACAGGCTAGATTACAGAAGGTATGAATACCACACAACCCGAATGAACTAACTCGAAGCGGGGTCATTGTTACTGCTCTTGCTAGCCAGCAGTGCGTAAGCGTAGCTAATTTTAAACCCAACAAATCGCAGACTTTGGCTCGAGAGGAGAGCAGAATGACGGGTATAATGTCAACAAATAACAATATAGAGAAGGAAACAGAACCGAGGAAAGAGAAGGGACTTTAATCTTAGTCTTAGTCGACCTGTACTTCTACTGGAGCATAAGCCCATGTACAGGTCCCAGCCCAGGCGTCAGATGGAGGTAGCCAGGGGAATTGTCTGCTTAGCGGGCTAGGTTCGAGCAGCTCCGCTATGTATAAATAAGGTGAACGCTAATGATACCGCTATTGTGAGTAGTTAGCCGGTGTGCGAGTCCATCTTAAAAGCCTCAAACGGGGACGGCGTGGCCTAGTGGTTTAGTGGCACGGCTCACAAGCCAAAGGTGCTGGGTTCGATCCCCATCACAACACCAGCCGTTACCCCGGGGAAGCAAACTCTTAGAAAATGCAGGAGGAAGCAGACCCTTATATAAAATGCATGCTGAAGTCGGATGCACTGGGCCGACAGGCGCAAAATAAAAACCACAGTGCAGCGCATACCGCCTTGGGGAATGCAGAAATAAGGCGAACGAAAAAAAAAAAAAAAATAAAAAAGCCTCAAACACTAGAGAAAAATATACCCCCCGCCTGTTAGGTGCCATTTATGCTGCTCTTAACAAACAACCCAACCGTGGCCGGTGTTATTTTAAACCTGATGCAGCTTATTAGGTCTGGGAAAGGTACAATTAATTTTGGTACATTTATAATTGTAATTGTCCAATTTTTGTCCAGGCAGGGGCCGTTAAGGCTACTCGTTTCAATTTCTAACTGCCAGGGGATTTTTAACCTGCTCGACACTGTACACGAGATTCTGATCTCACTATTCAGAGATCAGGGGAATTATTAACAGAAGTTCCCGTGAACAAAACATTAAGTCTCCACCATTATCTTAGCCAGCGACCTCCGTCACTCGAGGCGGACACGCTATCTCGAGACCACAAAAGTGTGTACTATTAACATATGTGGAGTCAATCACAAAATGGAAGATTTCGAAAAAGAAATGAAGAAACGACGTATAACGATCACGGGAAAAGCAAACACACAAATCAAAAATAACCGTTGTAAACAGACCCACTTTGACTACACACTGGTGTAAGATTCATCAGAACCAAATACAATAAGCAAAATACTTGAAATAAATTACATATCAGAGTGAATCACGCCTCCTCACCGGGTATATTCTCTGCGATTGGAGCACCTTTGGTGATACCAGCGCTAGGTTTGTACGGTTCTCTGTGATACCCTTCCTTCTCACATGCTGCCTTCTGATGCCGAAACTGTAGCTTTCATTGATTAAAGGGGAAACTATTTTCTTTGCAATCCCACTCTCTCGTCCACTGCTACCTTAATCTAGTGGCAAGACGTTGTCAAGACTGGATAAAATGGATATAGAGGCGAGGGTCGACAACGCACACAAAAATAAAGCAATAATAGCAGAAGCAGTAAAGCTCCGTGTGTATGAAGCACATACTAGTGTACGGTCAAGAAACCTCTTCATAACCTGACAGTAAAAGACACAAGCAGGTCAACAAGCGAAAAGAAGAAGAAGAAGAAGAAGAAGAAGAAGAAGAAGAAGAAGAAAAATAAGAAAATAGAAGAAAAAGAAAAAGAAAAACAGGAAAAAGAAGAAGATGTAGAAGAAGAGAAAGGAAAAGAGGAAACAGAGGAAGAAGAAGAAGAAGAAGAAGAATAGAAGATGAAAAACAAAAAGAAGACGAAGAAGTATAAGAAGAAGAAGAAAAAGAAGAAGTAAAAGAAAAAGAAAAAAAGGAGAAGAAGCAGATATATTGGCCTTTTTCATAGGGGTCTCAACTCTGGTACAACATTCTTACAGATTACGACAACTTACCAACACATAAACTGTTTTAATGACCGCTCTATAGCGTACATGTTCTATCTCAGATATAAACGGATGAATATAATTGGACAAAACCTTCAAAGAAAATGAACATGAAATATTTGATTGTAACAAGAGATCACGCGAGAACTTAATTCCTGTGTCATTCGTACTGGAACGTGACTTTGAGAAGATCAGTAAAAACTCATCGAGAGAAGGATACGAAATGAAATTCAAGGAGTGGGTCTGTTAAAGAAGAAAGATAAGGTCAAGCAGGATGAAGAAGATGAGGCGTAAAGAGGAATATGAAGTGGAAGTAGATGAAGTAGAGTTTAAAAAGAGAAAGTCGGATGAGTGGGACGAAAAGTAGATGAACATGAGGTTGGAAAAGAAGTCGGGAAACTAAAAGACAAAGAAGGAATGGGCTGTTATAAGATGATAGAATGGGGATAATAAAAGATAATGAACAAGAATATACAAAATAACAATTAATTTAATAAACAACATTAAGAGGTATTTAATAAAAAGAGTTATATATCAGATGACAATAGCTTATTCGGAGAATAGTTGAAAAAAAAAATACCAAGGTGAAAATCCTGGTTCTCCTCGTATAGAAACAATTATAAGCAGAAAAGGAACAGTAGGTAACATTATATTTACTACACTGACAGAAGAATAGGTTTCCATGCAAATAAGCAAAAACAAAAATGAAATGTTTAAAGGGCATTGCAGTTAAAGGGAAAGTAGATAATGATGATTAAGTAGTAAAAGAAGATAAAGTAAGGGTATAAAATATATAGAAGAAGAAGAAGAAGAAAAATAATATAATGATAATTAAATTCACTGTTATATGTATTAGTATTAGAACCAACCTTAGAGAACATTAGACAAGATGAAACCATTACGGGAGCTCATATACCAGGGACAGGAGAAAAAAAAAACGAATAACCTATGCAGATGACACAATGTTTTTTCCATCAACAAACGTCTATACAAAACATTCTCAATACTTTCACAACCTTTGGCAAACAAAGTGGTACTTAATTAAATATCTTAAGTTAAAAAATTAGGGAAAACGGTAAGTGGAAGTCTAAAACCGATTTCCCCTTTCAGTTAATACAGGTAAATAAATTAAAAAATTACTGCATACATTACTCGGCCAACCCTACGAAAACAGAGAAATGCGGCAAAAAATTCCAGAAAAAATTAAGAATAGATTAGGTAAATATAAATTTAAAGCCACAACAATATTCCGAAGACGTGTCATAATAAATACTTTTGTCATACCCAAATTAATATACGCATCCAACATCTTTAAACCCCCCCCCCCCCCCGCCCCCCCCCCCCCCTATCAAACGCAATCAAGAAAATTAATAAAATCATTAGACGTTTCATTTTTAAAAACACCATGTATAGTATCAAAACACTAACATTAAAAAGAGCGGCGGAATTTCTTTACAACATAACCAAACAAAAATGAAAGCCCTAAGAATTAAATTTATAAGTGAAATAGTTACAAATCAAAATGAATACCGACTAGTACACTACTACGTGGGACTCAGACTAAGTAAATGGTGTAAATTAAATAACAATATGCCATATTTCTTAGGGAGTCTACCCCCATTTTACCAACAATGCATTACACATATAAAAGGTAATGAACATCTACTTAAACAGGAGACCAAAATTATATATAAACAGTAGTGCAATCTCAAGAACCATCACTCAAAAATAGAATCAAAAGAGATTACAAATATTTTATTATAGATTATACAAACATATTCAGTAATCTACACACACTAAAAATACCACCTAAAACTAGAGAAGTAATATTCAAACTTTTATTTAAAAAAGACCACTTCAATGCAAAATACATAAAACAGAACACCAACATGTAAACTCTGCAGACAAAATATTCCAGAGATAGAAGAGCACATATTCTACCAGTGTATAACCATATTCCAAACTTTAACAACACTTAGACCGACAATAAACACACACACACATGAAAGTTGATATGTATAGAGCAATCATGCTAAACACTATCCCCAAGACAGACAGAAACACCAAAGACAGACTATTAGCACTCTTAGCAGATTTTAAATATTTAATTTGGACATTCAGGGACAAAGCATTTTATGAACAGAAGATATACACTACACAACTTTTCAATTACGCATACACACAAAGACACAAAATAATTGTATACTGTATTTTTAACATTTGTGGTATCCATTTGCCCATTTCTTGAAACTGTTCAAAAAATTAATTAAACAGCATAATTTGCTGTTTAAAAAGAAAAAAATTACAGAATCAATTGATATTTCACGAATTAGAGATATGGTTCTTTAACTTTCATTTAAGCCTATTGTTTCAAATTTACTCCACTTTATTCCTTTTCCTTATGCAACACTTACTATGTCTCATTCTCAATCCTTTTCCTCCTCGCCTTCTTTCTTACGCTGTTTTATTCAAATTTCTTTTTTCAATTTCTTTTATTTTTTTTTGCGTTCGTTTTATTTTCTCTTATCCCCAAGGCGCTGTGCGTTGCACTGTGGTTTTTATTTTGCGCCTGTCGGCGCAGTGCATCCAACTTCAGCATGCATTTTATGTAAGGGTCTGCTTCCTCCTGCATTTTCTAAGGGTTTGCTTCCCCGGGGTAATGGCCGGTGCTGTGATGGGGATCGAACCCAGCACCTTCGGTTTGTCGTGCCACTTAACCACTAGGCCACGCCGTCCCCTCATTATTCAATTGAAGTGAAATGTAAAATTACAACAAATGAACAAATTATGCAAATTTGTATTTCGAAGAGATCAGTAAAACCATTTTTTTTTTAAACAAAAAAATAACGAATAACAAGCAGACGAAGAGGTGGGAAAAGAAATAAAAGAAACAAAAAACAGAACAAATAACAAGAAGACGAAATTTAAAAAAAAAAAAAAAAAAGAATAAGAAAAGGAAGGAGAAGATGATTATAGTGATGATGAAATTGCGTTTGGAGTACACGAAGAAAAAGACGAAGAAGGACACAAATTAGACGATCAAGAAGTAAAACGAGAAGATAATGAGGAAGAAGTATAATAGACAGAAGTAGTAATAGTAGTGGCTGCGCATTGCAGTCTAAAGGAATAACATCATCAGACTTGTGCTGTGAGGTGTGTTCTAGTGTGAATGTACAGGCCATGGAAGACTGCCGCACTAAGGATAGAGATGTGCTGTGAGGTGTGTTCTAGTGTGAATGTACAGGCCATGGAAGACTGCCGCACTAAGGATAGAGATGTGCTGTGTGGTGTGTTCTAGTGTGAATGTACAGGCCATGGAAGACTGCCGCACTAAGGATAGAGATGTGCTGTGAGGTGTGTTCTAGTGTGAATGTACAGGCCATGGAAGACTGCCGCACTAAGGATAGAGATGTGCTGTGAGGTGTGTTCTAGTGTGAATGTACAGGCCATGGAAGACTGCCGCACTAAGGATAGAGATGTGCTGTGAGGTGTGTTCTAGTGTGAATGTACAGGCCATGGAAGACTGCCGCACTAAGGATAGAGATGTGCTGTGAGGTGTGTTCTAGTGTGAATGTACAGGCCATAGAAGACTGCCGCACTAAGGATAGAGATGTGCTGTGAGGTGTGTTCTAGTGTGAATGTACAGGCCATGGAAGACTGCCGCACTAAGGATAGAGATGTGCTGTGAGGTGTGTTCTAGTGTGAATGTACAGGCCATGGAAGACTGCCGCACTAAGGATAGAGATGTGCTGTGAGGTGTGTTCTAGTGTGAATGTACAGGCCATGGAAGACTGCCGCACTAAGGATAGAGATGTGCTGTGAGGTGTGTTCTAGTGTGAATGTACAGGCCATGGAAGACTGCCGCACTAAGGATAGAGATGTGCTGTGAGGTGTGTTCTAGTGTGAATGTACAGGCCATGGAAGACTGCCGCACTAAGGATAGAGATGTGCTGTGAGGTGTGTTCTAGTGTGAATGTACAGGCCATAGAAACTGCCGCACTAAGGATAGAGATGTGCTGTGAGGTGTGTTCTAGTGTGAATGTACAGGCCATGGAAGACTGCCGCACTAAGGATAGAGATGTGCTCTGAGGTGTGTTCTAGTGTGAATGTACAGGCCATGGAAGACTGCCGCACTAAGGATAGAGATGTGCTGTGAGGTGTGTTCTAGTGTGAATGTACAGGCCATGGAAGACTGCCGCACTAAGGATAGAGATGTGCTGTGAGGTGTGTTCTATTGTGAATGTACAGGCCACGGAAGACTGCCGCACTAAGGATAGAGATGTGATGTGAGGTGTGTTCTAGTGTGAATGTACAGGCCATGGAAGACTGCCGCACTAAGGATAGAGATGTGCTGTGAGGTGCGTTCTAGTGTGAATGTACAGGTCATGGAAGACTGCCGCACTAAGGATAGAGATGTGCTGTGAGGTGTGTTCTAGTGTGAATGTACAGGCCATGGAAGACTGCCGCACTAAGGATAGAGATGTGCTGTGATGTGTGTTCTAGTGTGAATGTACAGGCCACGGAAGACTGCCGCACTAAGGATAGAGATGTGCTGTGAGGTGTGTTCTAGTGTGAATGTACAGGCCATGGAAGACTGCCGCACTAAGGATAGAGATGTGCTGTGAGGTGTGTTCTAGTGTGAATGTACAGGCCATAGAAGACTGCCGCACTAAGGATAGAGATGTGCTGTGAGGTGTGTTCTAGTGTGAATGTACAGGCCATGGAAGACTGCCGCACTAAGGATAGAGATGTGCTGTGAGGTGTGTTCTAGTGTGAATGTACAGGCCATGGAAGACTGCCGCACTAAGGATAGAGATGTGCTGTGAGGTGTGTTCTAGTGTGAATGTACAGGCCATGGAAGACTGCCGCACTAAGGATAGAGATGTGCTGTGAGGTGTGTTCTAGTGTGAATGTACAGGCCATGGAAGACTGCCGCACTAAGGATAGAGATGTGATGTGAGGTGTGTTCTAGTGTGAATGTACAGGCCATGGAAGACTGCCGCACTAAGGATAGAGATGTGCTGTGAGGTGCGTTCTAGTGTGAATGTACAGGCCATGGAAGACTGCCGCACTAAGGATAGAGATGTGCTGTGAGGTGTGTTCTAGTGTGAATGTACAGGCCATGGAAGACTGCCGCACTAAGGATAGAGATGTGATGTGAGGTGTGTTCTAGTGTGAATGTACAGGCCATGGAAAACTGCCGCACTAAGGATAGAGATGTGATGTGAGGTGTATTCTAGTGTGAATGTACAGGTCAATCCTTCCATGGAAGACTGTCGCACTAAGGATAGAGATGTGAGGAGTCGGCTGTCAGGTCGTCTTCCATTCTATTCTTTCCAGCAGAAGGTTTTCTCTGAGCCTCAACGATGATTTTTCAATCGGTGATCTGAGCACCCTGTGTGATGCTAGAGCGCCAGGTGGAACGGATATGTGCAAACATGTCCTTCGAGGTGACATCAATCATTTCAGAGACATTTATAGAAGAGTCCCTAAATCTTTTCTTCTGTCCCCCTGACGACTTTCTGCGAGTTCTGAGGTCATTGTATAGCATGGGAGGTTTCTGTGGCGAAGTGGCCAAGCTGCTTGCTTCGTGTTCAGACAGTCGGGGTTTGAAGTCGAACAGCGGTCGGTTCATGATGTCAATTTTTCAGGAGCTTCCTATGTTCATCGCTGG